>OX596075.1:123779222-123856190 GCA_951394005.1 Protophormia terraenovae | reverse complement strand
TTTTATGCCAAAATTTTTCTTAAAATAGTTTTAATTATTAGAAAAATAGGAAAAAAATTAAAAAAAGTACCATTAAAATATAAAATAATATAAAAAAGGTTAAATTTTTCTAAAAAGTACCAAATTTTTATCAAAATAAAATTTTAGCTGTTTCATCGAAAAGTACCAATTTTTAAAATTAAGTTTTTACCCCGAAAAGCACCAATTTATCAAATATTATAACATTTTTTTTATATAACAATTAAAAAAAAAGGAATTACCATTAAAATTAAAAAAAAAAAAAAATTAAAAAAAAAGATAAATTTTTGTTTGTTAAAAAAAGTACCAAAATCCAAAAGGATTTTATTATTATTTTTGTAAAGACCCATATATTTTAAAGCATAATTTTTAACAAAATAATAACAATTAAAAAATACCAATCCGCGTAAAAAAGAACAATTTCATAAAATAATAATTTTTCAAAAACGGAATATTTCTAAAAAAACTTACCAAAGTTTTTTTTTTTCTTTATAAGTACCAATTTTCCATTTGTTTTATAACTATTACTTTTCTTATCCTACCTTCCCCTAAAAGTTTATTTAAAAGCCTCTAAAAGTATCTCATAACTTTTCTAAAACTTTTATTTTTACATTACACAAAGCTTTCAATAAAAATAAATAAAAGCTTTTTAAACATAACATTAATACCACCAAAAGTTTAAACACTGTTATCTTATTTACAAAACAGCTTTTATTTAAGCTTTTTATTTATTTGAATTTTTTTGTATTTTTCTCTTTTTTTTTTTTTTTTTTTGCCCAACTTTTTTTAGGTGAGGAATCATATTACAACAATACGAACGCCGTTAATAATTCCACCAACAATGCCAACGGTACAATACACTCCTCAAACGTCCAAAATAATTCCATGCTTAATGCTACCACCGGTGGTAGCAATATGGGCAATAGTATTAATTCTTCTTCCCAACAGCAACAACAGTTGCAACAACAGGTTAACAATGCGTTAGCGATACAATTTCAAACAAATAATGGTGGATCATCAAATAATCCTGCTTCCAATAATACACAAAACAACAACAACAATTCATTATCGGTGGCCAATACAAATAACAATAGCAATAATTGCAATAACAATAGCAACAATAGTAATAGCAATGCTATTACCGGTAATGATAATTCTTCTAGCGGTAATGGTGTACCACATTCACAATCGGCTCCTCATCAGTTGGGTGGTCAACAACAGCAACAACAGTTACAACAACCACCGCCATTAACACCACTGGCACAGCATCATCAGGCGTTGGCGCAACAGTTGCAGCAACGATTTGCCATCAGCAATAATAATGGTAAGTGCGTTTTTCTTTTCTTCTTTATTTATTTTTTTATTAGTTCTTAGACACATAATTTATTATATTTTTTATGGTTACTGTAAGGAAATTAAACAGAAAAGGAGTTGATTTTTTTTAGAATTTAAAAGGAAAGAAAACTGTTGAATACTAACGTTGATTTCTAAGGACTTTTTTAAATGAAATTTATTTCATTTTTAAGATCATTGGCCAGACTTTAGTGTTTTTTTTTATCGTCATCATTATTGTTGTTGTTGTGTTGTTTGTTATAAATGTTGCTGCTGCTGGCTGACGTTCAGCTCTATTAATTCAACATGTGCAATAGAAACATTGCTCTAAATATATTTTATTCTGTTGCTTTTGTTGAGTTTTTTTTATTTATTTTTTTATTATTATTTTTTTTTTTTTTGTGACAAAATCTTTGTCACTTTCTATGTGTTAAAGTAAAATTAAAGTGGTACCATGCCAGCTAGAAATGTCTCCAACATATTTCTTTTGTTCCCTGGTTTAGTGAGTAATAAAAATATTTTTTTTGTTGAATGGTCTTTGTCTACTTTGTGGCGAATAAATCAAAAATGGGACAGGGAGAAATTTAATTTAATAAGCTAAACTTAAATGTTTAAAATTTAAGATAGATAGATAGATAGATAGATAGATAGATAGATAGATAGATAGATAGATAGATAGATAGATAGATAGATAGATAGATAGATAGATAGATAGATAGATAGATAGATAGATAGATAGATAGATAGATAGATAGATAGATAGATAGATAGATAGATAGATAGATAGATAGATAGATAGATAGATAGATAGATAGATAGATAGATAGATAGATAGATAGATAGATAGATAGATAGATAGATAGATAGATAGATAGATAGATAGATAGATAGATAGATAGATAGATAGATAGATAGATAGATAGATAGATAGATAGATAGATAGATAGATAGATAGATAGATAGATAGATAGATAGATAGATAGATAGATAGATAGATAGATAGATAGATAGATAGATAGATAGATAGATAGATAGATAGATAGATAGATAGATAGATAGATAGATAGATAGATAGATAGATAGATAGATAGATAGATAGATAGATAGATAGATAGATAGATAGATAGATAGATAGATAGATAGATAGATAGATAGATAGATAGATAGATAGATAGATAGATAGATAGATAGATAGATAGATAGATAGATAGATAGATAGATAGATAGATAGATAGATAGATAGATAGATAGATAGATAGATAGATAGATAGATAGATAGATAGATAGATAGATAGATAGATAGATAGATAGATAGATAGATAGATAGATAGATAGATAGATAGATAGATAGATAGATAGATAGATAGATAGATAGATAGATAGATAGATAGATAGATAGATAGATAGATAGATAGATAGATAGATAGATAGATAGATAGATAGATAGATAGATAGATAGATAGATAGATAGATAGATAGATAGATAGATAGATAGATAGATAGATAGATAGATAGATAGATAGATAGATAGATAGATAGATAGATAGATAGATAGATAGATAGATAGATAGATAGATAGATAGATAGATAGATAGATAGATAGATAGATAGATAGATAGATAGATAGATAGATAGATAGATAGATAGATAGATAGATAGATAGATAGATAGATAGATAGATAGATAGATAGATAGATAGATAGATAGATAGATAGATAGATAGATAGATAGATAGATAGATAGATAGATAGATAGATAGATAGATAGATAGATAGATAGATAGATAGATAGATAGATAGATAGATAGATAGATAGATAGATAGATAGATAGATAGATAGATAGATAGATAGATAGATAGATAGATAGATAGATAGATAGATAGATAGATAGATAGATAGATAGATAGATAGATAGATAGATAGATAGATAGATAGATAGATAGATAGATAGATAGATAGATAGATAGATAGATAGATAGATAGATAGATAGATAGATAGATAGATAGATAGATAGATAGATAGATAGATAGATAGATAGATAGATAGATAGATAGATAGATAGATAGATAGATAGATAGATAGATAGATAGATAGATAGATAGATAGATAGATAGATAGATAGATAGATAGATAGATAGATAGATAGATAGATAGATAGATAGATAGATAGATAGATAGATAGATAGATAGATAGATAGATAGATAGATAGATAGATAGATAGATAGATAGATAGATAGATAGATAGATAGATAGATAGATAGATAGATAGATAGATAGATAGATAGATAGATAGATAGATAGATAGATAGATAGATAGATAGATAGATAGATAGATAGATAGATAGATAGATAGATAGATAGATAGATAGATAGATAGATAGATAGATAGATAGATAGATAGATAGATAGATAGATAGATAGATAGATAGATAGATAGATAGATAGATAGATAGATAGATAGATAGATAGATAGATAGATAGATAGATAGATAGATAGATAGATAGATAGATAGATAGATAGATAGATAGATAGATAGATAGATAGATAGATAGATAGATAGATAGATAGATAGATAGATAGATAGATAGATAGATAGATAGATAGATAGATAGATAGATAGATAGATAGATAGATAGATAGATAGATAGATAGATAGATAGATAGATAGATAGATAGATAGATAGATAGATAGATAGATAGATAGATAGATAGATAGATAGATAGATAGATAGATAGATAGATAGATAGATAGATAGATAGATAGATAGATAGATAGATAGATAGATAGATAGATAGATAGATAGATAGATAGATAGATAGATAGATAGATAGATAGATAGATAGATAGATAGATAGATAGATAGATAGATAGATAGATAGATAGATAGATAGATAGATAGATAGATAGATAGATAGATAGATAGATAGATAGATAGATAGATAGATAGATAGATAGATAGATAGATAGATAGATAGATAGATAGATAGATAGATAGATAGATAGATAGATAGATAGATAGATAGATAGATAGATAGATAGATAGATAGATAGATAGATAGATAGATAGATAGATAGATAGATAGATAGATAGATAGATAGATAGATAGATAGATAGATAGATAGATAGATAGATAGATAGATAGATAGATAGATAGATAGATAGATAGATAGATAGATAGATAGATAGATAGATAGATAGATAGATAGATAGATAGATAGATAGATAGATAGATAGATAGATAGATAGATAGATAGATAGATAGATAGATAGATAGATAGATAGATAGATAGATAGATAGATAGATAGATAGATAGATAGATAGATAGATAGATAGATAGATAGATAGATAGATAGATAGATAGATAGATAGATAGATAGATAGATAGATAGATAGATAGATAGATAGATAGATAGATAGATAGATAGATAGATAGATAGATAGATAGATAGATAGATAGATAGATAGATAGATAGATAGATAGATAGATAGATAGATAGATAGATAGATAGATAGATAGATAGATAGATAGATAGATAGATAGATAGATAGATAGATAGATAGATAGATAGATAGATAGATAGATAGATAGATAGATAGATAGATAGATAGATAGATAGATAGATAGATAGATAGATAGATAGATAGATAGATAGATAGATAGATAGATAGATAGATAGATAGATAGATAGATAGATAGATAGATAGATAGATAGATAGATAGATAGATAGATAGATAGATAGATAGATAGATAGATAGATAGATAGATAGATAGATAGATAGATAGATAGATAGATAGATAGATAGATAGATAGATAGATAGATAGATAGATAGATAGATAGATAGATAGATAGATAGATAGATAGATAGATAGATAGATAGATAGATAGATAGATAGATAGATAGATAGATAGATAGATAGATAGATAGATAGATAGATAGATAGATAGATAGATAGATAGATAGATAGATAGATAGATAGATAGATAGATAGATAGATAGATAGATAGATAGATAGATAGATAGATAGATAGATAGATAGATAGATAGATAGATAGATAGATAGATAGATAGATAGATAGATAGATAGATAGATAGATAGATAGATAGATAGATAGATAGATAGATAGATAGATAGATAGATAGATAGATAGATAGATAGATAGATAGATAGATAGATAGATAGATAGATAGATAGATAGATAGATAGATAGATAGATAGATAGATAGATAGATAGATAGATAGATAGATAGATAGATAGATAGATAGATAGATAGATAGATAGATAGATAGATAGATAGATAGATAGATAGATAGATAGATAGATAGATAGATAGATAGATAGATAGATAGATAGATAGATAGATAGATAGATAGATAGATAGATAGATAGATAGATAGATAGATAGATAGATAGATAGATAGATAGATAGATAGATAGATAGATAGATAGATAGATAGATAGATAGATAGATAGATAGATAGATAGATAGATAGATAGATAGATAGATAGATAGATAGATAGATAGATAGATAGATAGATAGATAGATAGATAGATAGATAGATAGATAGATAGATAGATAGATAGATAGATAGATAGATAGATAGATAGATAGATAGATAGATAGATAGATAGATAGATAGATAGATAGATAGATAGATAGATAGATAGATAGATAGATAGATAGATAGATAGATAGATAGATAGATAGATAGATAGATAGATAGATAGATAGATAGATAGATAGATAGATAGATAGATAGATAGATAGATAGATAGATAGATAGATAGATAGATAGATAGATAGATAGATAGATAGATAGATAGATAGATAGATAGATAGATAGATAGATAGATAGATAGATAGATAGATAGATAGATAGATAGATAGATAGATAGATAGATAGATAGATAGATAGATAGATAGATAGATAGATAGATAGATAGATAGATAGATAGATAGATAGATAGATAGATAGATAGATAGATAGATAGATAGATAGATAGATAGATAGATAGATAGATAGATAGATAGATAGATAGATAGATAGATAGATAGATAGATAGATAGATAGATAGATAGATAGATAGATAGATAGATAGATAGATAGATAGATAGATAGATAGATAGATAGATAGATAGATAGATAGATAGATAGATAGATAGATAGATAGATAGATAGATAGATAGATAGATAGATAGATAGATAGATAGATAGATAGATAGATAGATAGATAGATAGATAGATAGATAGATAGATAGATAGATAGATAGATAGATAGATAGATAGATAGATAGATAGATAGATAGATAGATAGATAGATAGATAGATAGATAGATAGATAGATAGATAGATAGATAGATAGATAGATAGATAGATAGATAGATAGATAGATAGATAGATAGATAGATAGATAGATAGATAGATAGATAGATAGATAGATAGATAGATAGATAGATAGATAGATAGATAGATAGATAGATAGATAGATAGATAGATAGATAGATAGATAGATAGATAGATAGATAGATAGATAGATAGATAGATAGATAGATAGATAGATAGATAGATAGATAGATAGATAGATAGATAGATAGATAGATAGATAGATAGATAGATAGATAGATAGATAGATAGATAGATAGATAGATAGATAGATAGATAGATAGATAGATAGATAGATAGATAGATAGATAGATAGATAGATAGATAGATAGATAGATAGATAGATAGATAGATAGATAGATAGATAGATAGATAGATAGATAGATAGATAGATAGATAGATAGATAGATAGATAGATAGATAGATAGATAGATAGATAGATAGATAGATAGATAGATAGATAGATAGATAGATAGATAGATAGATAGATAGATAGATAGATAGATAGATAGATAGATAGATAGATAGATAGATAGATAGATAGATAGATAGATAGATAGATAGATAGATAGATAGATAGATAGATAGATAGATAGATAGATAGATAGATAGATAGATAGATAGATAGATAGATAGATAGATAGATAGATAGATAGATAGATAGATAGATAGATAGATAGATAGATAGATAGATAGATAGATAGATAGATAGATAGATAGATAGATAGATAGATAGATAGATAGATAGATAGATAGATAGATAGATAGATAGATAGATAGATAGATAGATAGATAGATAGATAGATAGATAGATAGATAGATAGATAGATAGATAGATAGATAGATAGATAGATAGATAGATAGATAGATAGATAGATAGATAGATAGATAGATAGATAGATAGATAGATAGATAGATAGATAGATAGATAGATAGATAGATAGATAGATAGATAGATAGATAGATAGATAGATAGATAGATAGATAGATAGATAGATAGATAGATAGATAGATAGATAGATAGATAGATAGATAGATAGATAGATAGATAGATAGATAGATAGATAGATAGATAGATAGATAGATAGATAGATAGATAGATAGATAGATAGATAGATAGATAGATAGATAGATAGATAGATAGATAGATAGATAGATAGATAGATAGATAGATAGATAGATAGATAGATAGATAGATAGATAGATAGATAGATAGATAGATAGATAGATAGATAGATAGATAGATAGATAGATAGATAGATAGATAGATAGATAGATAGATAGATAGATAGATAGATAGATAGATAGATAGATAGATAGATAGATAGATAGATAGATAGATAGATAGATAGATAGATAGATAGATAGATAGATAGATAGATAGATAGATAGATAGATAGATAGATAGATAGATAGATAGATAGATAGATAGATAGATAGATAGATAGATAGATAGATAGATAGATAGATAGATAGATAGATAGATAGATAGATAGATAGATAGATAGATAGATAGATAGATAGATAGATAGATAGATAGATAGATAGATAGATAGATAGATAGATAGATAGATAGATAGATAGATAGATAGATAGATAGATAGATAGATAGATAGATAGATAGATAGATAGATAGATAGATAGATAGATAGATAGATAGATAGATAGATAGATAGATAGATAGATAGATAGATAGATAGATAGATAGATAGATAGATAGATAGATAGATAGATAGATAGATAGATAGATAGATAGATAGATAGATAGATAGATAGATAGATAGATAGATAGATAGATAGATAGATAGATAGATAGATAGATAGATAGATAGATAGATAGATAGATAGATAGATAGATAGATAGATAGATAGATAGATAGATAGATAGATAGATAGATAGATAGATAGATAGATAGATAGATAGATAGATAGATAGATAGATAGATAGATAGATAGATAGATAGATAGATAGATAGATAGATAGATAGATAGATAGATAGATAGATAGATAGATAGATAGATAGATAGATAGATAGATAGATAGATAGATAGATAGATAGATAGATAGATAGATAGATAGATAGATAGATAGATAGATAGATAGATAGATAGATAGATAGATAGATAGATAGATAGATAGATAGATAGATAGATAGATAGATAGATAGATAGATAGATAGATAGATAGATAGATAGATAGATAGATAGATAGATAGATAGATAGATAGATAGATAGATAGATAGATAGATAGATAGATAGATAGATAGATAGATAGATAGATAGATAGATAGATAGATAGATAGATAGATAGATAGATAGATAGATAGATAGATAGATAGATAGATAGATAGATAGATAGATAGATAGATAGATAGATAGATAGATAGATAGATAGATAGATAGATAGATAGATAGATAGATAGATAGATAGATAGATAGATAGATAGATAGATAGATAGATAGATAGATAGATAGATAGATAGATAGATAGATAGATAGATAGATAGATAGATAGATAGATAGATAGATAGATAGATAGATAGATAGATAGATAGATAGATAGATAGATAGATAGATAGATAGATAGATAGATAGATAGATAGATAGATAGATAGATAGATAGATAGATAGATAGATAGATAGATAGATAGATAGATAGATAGATAGATAGATAGATAGATAGATAGATAGATAGATAGATAGATAGATAGATAGATAGATAGATAGATAGATAGATAGATAGATAGATAGATAGATAGATAGATAGATAGATAGATAGATAGATAGATAGATAGATAGATAGATAGATAGATAGATAGATAGATAGATAGATAGATAGATAGATAGATAGATAGATAGATAGATAGATAGATAGATAGATAGATAGATAGATAGATAGATAGATAGATAGATAGATAGATAGATAGATAGATAGATAGATAGATAGATAGATAGATAGATAGATAGATAGATAGATAGATAGATAGATAGATAGATAGATAGATAGATAGATAGATAGATAGATAGATAGATAGATAGATAGATAGATAGATAGATAGATAGATAGATAGATAGATAGATAGATAGATAGATAGATAGATAGATAGATAGATAGATAGATAGATAGATAGATAGATAGATAGATAGATAGATAGATAGATAGATAGATAGATAGATAGATAGATAGATAGATAGATAGATAGATAGATAGATAGATAGATAGATAGATAGATAGATAGATAGATAGATAGATAGATAGATAGATAGATAGATAGATAGATAGATAGATAGATAGATAGATAGATAGATAGATAGATAGATAGATAGATAGATAGATAGATAGATAGATAGATAGATAGATAGATAGATAGATAGATAGATAGATAGATAGATAGATAGATAGATAGATAGATAGATAGATAGATAGATAGATAGATAGATAGATAGATAGATAGATAGATAGATAGATAGATAGATAGATAGATAGATAGATAGATAGATAGATAGATAGATAGATAGATAGATAGATAGATAGATAGATAGATAGATAGATAGATAGATAGATAGATAGATAGATAGATAGATAGATAGATAGATAGATAGATAGATAGATAGATAGATAGATAGATAGATAGATAGATAGATAGATAGATAGATAGATAGATAGATAGATAGATAGATAGATAGATAGATAGATAGATAGATAGATAGATAGATAGATAGATAGATAGATAGATAGATAGATAGATAGATAGATAGATAGATAGATAGATAGATAGATAGATAGATAGATAGATAGATAGATAGATAGATAGATAGATAGATAGATAGATAGATAGATAGATAGATAGATAGATAGATAGATAGATAGATAGATAGATAGATAGATAGATAGATAGATAGATAGATAGATAGATAGATAGATAGATAGATAGATAGATAGATAGATAGATAGATAGATAGATAGATAGATAGATAGATAGATAGATAGATAGATAGATAGATAGATAGATAGATAGATAGATAGATAGATAGATAGATAGATAGATAGATAGATAGATAGATAGATAGATAGATAGATAGATAGATAGATAGATAGATAGATAGATAGATAGATAGATAGATAGATAGATAGATAGATAGATAGATAGATAGATAGATAGATAGATAGATAGATAGATAGATAGATAGATAGATAGATAGATAGATAGATAGATAGATAGATAGATAGATAGATAGATAGATAGATAGATAGATAGATAGATAGATAGATAGATAGATAGATAGATAGATAGATAGATAGATAGATAGATAGATAGATAGATAGATAGATAGATAGATAGATAGATAGATAGATAGATAGATAGATAGATAGATAGATAGATAGATAGATAGATAGATAGATAGATAGATAGATAGATAGATAGATAGATAGATAGATAGATAGATAGATAGATAGATAGATAGATAGATAGATAGATAGATAGATAGATAGATAGATAGATAGATAGATAGATAGATAGATAGATAGATAGATAGATAGATAGATAGATAGATAGATAGATAGATAGATAGATAGATAGATAGATAGATAGATAGATAGATAGATAGATAGATAGATAGATAGATAGATAGATAGATAGATAGATAGATAGATAGATAGATAGATAGATAGATAGATAGATAGATAGATAGATAGATAGATAGATAGATAGATAGATAGATAGATAGATAGATAGATAGATAGATAGATAGATAGATAGATAGATAGATAGATAGATAGATAGATAGATAGATAGATAGATAGATAGATAGATAGATAGATAGATAGATAGATAGATAGATAGATAGATAGATAGATAGATAGATAGATAGATAGATAGATAGATAGATAGATAGATAGATAGATAGATAGATAGATAGATAGATAGATAGATAGATAGATAGATAGATAGATAGATAGATAGATAGATAGATAGATAGATAGATAGATAGATAGATAGATAGATAGATAGATAGATAGATAGATAGATAGATAGATAGATAGATAGATAGATAGATAGATAGATAGATAGATAGATAGATAGATAGATAGATAGATAGATAGATAGATAGATAGATAGATAGATAGATAGATAGATAGATAGATAGATAGATAGATAGATAGATAGATAGATAGATAGATAGATAGATAGATAGATAGATAGATAGATAGATAGATAGATAGATAGATAGATAGATAGATAGATAGATAGATAGATAGATAGATAGATAGATAGATAGATAGATAGATAGATAGATAGATAGATAGATAGATAGATAGATAGATAGATAGATAGATAGATAGATAGATAGATAGATAGATAGATAGATAGATAGATAGATAGATAGATAGATAGATAGATAGATAGATAGATAGATAGATAGATAGATAGATAGATAGATAGATAGATAGATAGATAGATAGATAGATAGATAGATAGATAGATAGATAGATAGATAGATAGATAGATAGATAGATAGATAGATAGATAGATAGATAGATAGATAGATAGATAGATAGATAGATAGATAGATAGATAGATAGATAGATAGATAGATAGATAGATAGATAGATAGATAGATAGATAGATAGATAGATAGATAGATAGATAGATAGATAGATAGATAGATAGATAGATAGATAGATAGATAGATAGATAGATAGATAGATAGATAGATAGATAGATAGATAGATAGATAGATAGATAGATAGATAGATAGATAGATAGATAGATAGATAGATAGATAGATAGATAGATAGATAGATAGATAGATAGATAGATAGATAGATAGATAGATAGATAGATAGATAGATAGATAGATAGATAGATAGATAGATAGATAGATAGATAGATAGATAGATAGATAGATAGATAGATAGATAGATAGATAGATAGATAGATAGATAGATAGATAGATAGATAGATAGATAGATAGATAGATAGATAGATAGATAGATAGATAGATAGATAGATAGATAGATAGATAGATAGATAGATAGATAGATAGATAGATAGATAGATAGATAGATAGATAGATAGATAGATAGATAGATAGATAGATAGATAGATAGATAGATAGATAGATAGATAGATAGATAGATAGATAGATAGATAGATAGATAGATAGATAGATAGATAGATAGATAGATAGATAGATAGATAGATAGATAGATAGATAGATAGATAGATAGATAGATAGATAGATAGATAGATAGATAGATAGATAGATAGATAGATAGATAGATAGATAGATAGATAGATAGATAGATAGATAGATAGATAGATAGATAGATAGATAGATAGATAGATAGATAGATAGATAGATAGATAGATAGATAGATAGATAGATAGATAGATAGATAGATAGATAGATAGATAGATAGATAGATAGATAGATAGATAGATAGATAGATAGATAGATAGATAGATAGATAGATAGATAGATAGATAGATAGATAGATAGATAGATAGATAGATAGATAGATAGATAGATAGATAGATAGATAGATAGATAGATAGATAGATAGATAGATAGATAGATAGATAGATAGATAGATAGATAGATAGATAGATAGATAGATAGATAGATAGATAGATAGATAGATAGATAGATAGATAGATAGATAGATAGATAGATAGATAGATAGATAGATAGATAGATAGATAGATAGATAGATAGATAGATAGATAGATAGATAGATAGATAGATAGATAGATAGATAGATAGATAGATAGATAGATAGATAGATAGATAGATAGATAGATAGATAGATAGATAGATAGATAGATAGATAGATAGATAGATAGATAGATAGATAGATAGATAGATAGATAGATAGATAGATAGATAGATAGATAGATAGATAGATAGATAGATAGATAGATAGATAGATAGATAGATAGATAGATAGATAGATAGATAGATAGATAGATAGATAGATAGATAGATAGATAGATAGATAGATAGATAGATAGATAGATAGATAGATAGATAGATAGATAGATAGATAGATAGATAGATAGATAGATAGATAGATAGATAGATAGATAGATAGATAGATAGATAGATAGATAGATAGATAGATAGATAGATAGATAGATAGATAGATAGATAGATAGATAGATAGATAGATAGATAGATAGATAGATAGATAGATAGATAGATAGATAGATAGATAGATAGATAGATAGATAGATAGATAGATAGATAGATAGATAGATAGATAGATAGATAGATAGATAGATAGATAGATAGATAGATAGATAGATAGATAGATAGATAGATAGATAGATAGATAGATAGATAGATAGATAGATAGATAGATAGATAGATAGATAGATAGATAGATAGATAGATAGATAGATAGATAGATAGATAGATAGATAGATAGATAGATAGATAGATAGATAGATAGATAGATAGATAGATAGATAGATAGATAGATAGATAGATAGATAGATAGATAGATAGATAGATAGATAGATAGATAGATAGATAGATAGATAGATAGATAGATAGATAGATAGATAGATAGATAGATAGATAGATAGATAGATAGATAGATAGATAGATAGATAGATAGATAGATAGATAGATAGATAGATAGATAGATAGATAGATAGATAGATAGATAGATAGATAGATAGATAGATAGATAGATAGATAGATAGATAGATAGATAGATAGATAGATAGATAGATAGATAGATAGATAGATAGATAGATAGATAGATAGATAGATAGATAGATAGATAGATAGATAGATAGATAGATAGATAGATAGATAGATAGATAGATAGATAGATAGATAGATAGATAGATAGATAGATAGATAGATAGATAGATAGATAGATAGATAGATAGATAGATAGATAGATAGATAGATAGATAGATAGATAGATAGATAGATAGATAGATAGATAGATAGATAGATAGATAGATAGATAGATAGATAGATAGATAGATAGATAGATAGATAGATAGATAGATAGATAGATAGATAGATAGATAGATAGATAGATAGATAGATAGATAGATAGATAGATAGATAGATAGATAGATAGATAGATAGATAGATAGATAGATAGATAGATAGATAGATAGATAGATAGATAGATAGATAGATAGATAGATAGATAGATAGATAGATAGATAGATAGATAGATAGATAGATAGATAGATAGATAGATAGATAGATAGATAGATAGATAGATAGATAGATAGATAGATAGATAGATAGATAGATAGATAGATAGATAGATAGATAGATAGATAGATAGATAGATAGATAGATAGATAGATAGATAGATAGATAGATAGATAGATAGATAGATAGATAGATAGATAGATAGATAGATAGATAGATAGATAGATAGATAGATAGATAGATAGATAGATAGATAGATAGATAGATAGATAGATAGATAGATAGATAGATAGATAGATAGATAGATAGATAGATAGATAGATAGATAGATAGATAGATAGATAGATAGATAGATAGATAGATAGATAGATAGATAGATAGATAGATAGATAGATAGATAGATAGATAGATAGATAGATAGATAGATAGATAGATAGATAGATAGATAGATAGATAGATAGATAGATAGATAGATAGATAGATAGATAGATAGATAGATAGATAGATAGATAGATAGATAGATAGATAGATAGATAGATAGATAGATAGATAGATAGATAGATAGATAGATAGATAGATAGATAGATAGATAGATAGATAGATAGATAGATAGATAGATAGATAGATAGATAGATAGATAGATAGATAGATAGATAGATAGATAGATAGATAGATAGATAGATAGATAGATAGATAGATAGATAGATAGATAGATAGATAGATAGATAGATAGATAGATAGATAGATAGATAGATAGATAGATAGATAGATAGATAGATAGATAGATAGATAGATAGATAGATAGATAGATAGATAGATAGATAGATAGATAGATAGATAGATAGATAGATAGATAGATAGATAGATAGATAGATAGATAGATAGATAGATAGATAGATAGATAGATAGATAGATAGATAGATAGATAGATAGATAGATAGATAGATAGATAGATAGATAGATAGATAGATAGATAGATAGATAGATAGATAGATAGATAGATAGATAGATAGATAGATAGATAGATAGATAGATAGATAGATAGATAGATAGATAGATAGATAGATAGATAGATAGATAGATAGATAGATAGATAGATAGATAGATAGATAGATAGATAGATAGATAGATAGATAGATAGATAGATAGATAGATAGATAGATAGATAGATAGATAGATAGATAGATAGATAGATAGATAGATAGATAGATAGATAGATAGATAGATAGATAGATAGATAGATAGATAGATAGATAGATAGATAGATAGATAGATAGATAGATAGATAGATAGATAGATAGATAGATAGATAGATAGATAGATAGATAGATAGATAGATAGATAGATAGATAGATAGATAGATAGATAGATAGATAGATAGATAGATAGATAGATAGATAGATAGATAGATAGATAGATAGATAGATAGATAGATAGATAGATAGATAGATAGATAGATAGATAGATAGATAGATAGATAGATAGATAGATAGATAGATAGATAGATAGATAGATAGATAGATAGATAGATAGATAGATAGATAGATAGATAGATAGATAGATAGATAGATAGATAGATAGATAGATAGATAGATAGATAGATAGATAGATAGACTGAAATTTAACGAAAATTTTCTATAAAACGGTAATTTATCGATAATTTTCTAGAAAAAGGAAATTTATCGAAAATTTTGTATAAAACGATAACACTGGCCAACAAAAAAAAATTCGTGATCCTTAAAACAAAAAAAAAAAAAAAAAAAAAAAAATATGTGGACTAGATGGAATTCCGTATGCTAAACTCGAATCTGCTTTCAGTTTTCTCCCATCAGGTCGATATTTTTTATGGGCGTGTCTAATATTGCGCCCTAAATAAGCCGATTACTCGAGTATATTTCACTCTAACTCGAGAACGGTATGCACGATTTATATAAATAATACACCAAAATATGTGGAATAAAATTGGCTTTAAGTCGTTGTGCTTACAAATTTTTATTCGCTCAATAGTTTTGAAGATATTTCGAAATAAATGTCCGAAAAAAATTGTTCATGCTAAATTCAAGATTTATTTTTTGTACTAAAACTTCTTTTTAAAAGTGAAAACGTCAAAAATATTTCAGTTTATCATCTTTATCTCAAAGCTGGCAAAACTACGAGTAAATAAAGCCACGTATCATAAAAATTGATGCACAAATCTTGATTGGATTCACAGTTAAGTTAGAATACCCATGCATACCTACAGTTAAGTGGAAATACACTAGTCGGCAAACAAAATATATATATATATTTTTTTTATCTTAAATAAAATAAATAGGTGGATTAGATGGAATTTAATGTGTTAAATAAGAACCAGCTTTTACTTTTTTTTTTTTATCACGTATTGATTTTTTTATGGGTATGACAACTGTGACCCCGCCTTTAGGCAATCACACTTGTATAACTCGAGAACTGTTTGTCCAATTGAAATAAATTAAACTCCAGTAGTTAGTGATTAGCTGAATTTACATAACTTTTTTATCCAGTTAATATTTCCGTAGTTATTTGGTAATTAGTAGCGAAAAATTAATTTTTTTTATTGAAAAATCGTGAAAATTTTGATCCATAACTCTGAAATTCTTGAGCGAATAAAAAATATTGTTGACACACCATGAAGACAATTTTCGTATACATTTTTTGATGTATCATTCATCAAAATCGTGTAAACGGTTCTTGGGTTAAAGCCTAAATTGTACAAACCATTCTCGAATTCTATAGTGTGAGCACTGAATAAAGTGATAATATTTGTCATGCCCATAAAAAAAATCAGTACGTGATAGAAAGAAAGTGAATGCAGATTCTTGTTTAATTCGTCAAAATCCACCTAGTCCACCATTTTTGTTTCGAGAAAAAATAAAAAAAAAATTTTTTGCCCACCACTGTATTTCTACGCAATTGTATGTAACATGGGTATTTTTACTTAATTGTTAATAAAATCACGATTTGTGTATCAATTTTGAAGACACATACCTTATATTGTTCGTAGCATTGCCAGCTTTAAAATAAAAATAATTTTTGATGTTTTCATTTATTAAAATAAATTTTAGTAACAAAAAAATATAAAATTTTGCATGAAAATGATTTTTTTTTTTTTTTGGGCACTTATTTCAAAATAACTTCGAAACTATTGAGAACATAAAAAAATTTAGTTTGGATGATTTGAAGATATTATTAGTACGCGTCATTTGGTGTATCACTTATGTCAATCGTACACACCGTTCTTGAGTTATGAGGAAATATACTAAAGTAATGGCCTTACTATGGGCGAAATATTAGACACGCCCATAAAAAAAATTCAGACCTGATGGAAAAAAACTGAAAGCAGATTCGTATTTAGCACATCAAAATACATCAAGTCCAACTATTCTTCTATGGAGGAGGATTTTTTTTGTCAACCGGTGTAATTTATCGAAAGTTTTCTATAAATTGATAATTTATCGAAAATTTTTTATTAATCGAAAATTTTTATGAAAAAGAAAAATTATCGAAAATTTTCTGTAATTTTTTTTTTTGTTTTTTTTTTCATTACACTGTACTTATTATAACAGGGTGTCTCAGTAGTTTTGAAGATATAGATTTTATAGCCAATTTTTTCGCTATTAATTTATTTTTTTTTCATATTTTTCTTAAAATTTTTTTTTGTTTTTTTTTTTTTGTTTTTGCTCTCGTCAATAATAATCATTCATTCAGTTAATTTTATTGTTTTTTTAATGCACATGTTAAATTAGCTTTACTTGTTTTTCCTTTTAATAATAACATATTTGTTTTAATTTAAAGAAAATATAAAATAATTGTTGTTGTTATCGTCATTGTTTTTAAAACCAAATTCATTTTATTCTCTTACGTAATATTTCTCTTATCAATTAACCGATAACAAAAAACACCAAGTTAATTAAGAGTGAATGTTTTATAACTTAGAGAACAAGGATGCCATATCGTTTAAATTCAAGGTTTAATTTTTCTACTATAGTAGCTCTCATTTATCATGAATATCAACTACTAACAAACGCCATATTAAAAAATATATCCCTGTTTAACATTTTGTGTTCCATACTACTAAATACTGCTGCAATATATTCATGTGGTATACTAAAAATTGCAGCGTCTGCTTAAAATTTATAGTAACATACTTAAACAGCAGTCAACTTGTTTGATATGTATTTCAACCAGCAACTCGTAGTAGTTGTTCTTACACATTTTTGCCGAAAACATATTGCATTATTGTATGGTGTTTTCTTTTTTGTTCTAGACATTCTTCTTTATTTGGAAATGTGTGCTTTAATTTTACTGATATAGTAGTTAATTTAGCAATCTGTTTTTTTGCAATTTTGTGTGTAAGGGTTGAAATGTAACGTAATGTTTATATATGTATGTTGGTATGTACGTTTGTGTGTAGGTTAGTGTGTATGTTTGTATGTATATTTATGTTTTTAACTTTCACACAAGAAAGTCTAGCAGCAATGGAATTGTAAACAAAAAGACTGCTTAACTTGTTACTATAGCAGCAAAATCAAAACGAAAATAAATAATACTGCGCAATATGGGTTCAACAAAATTGTGCGTGCGCAACTATACAGAAATATATTTTATTTCGTGTGCAATGCTTTGCGTTTGCTGCTGCAAATTGCAGAGACGAGTAACAATTTTAGTAGTATAACGAAGTTATAGTGTGGATATTTCTAGTTGTTGTGTCTTCTATAAATGAAACATTTGTATATTTATTGCACAGTCATAAGTGAAAATTTTTTTGCTAGAACTGCATATTTAAACCTTGTTTAAATTAATAAAATTAATTTAAGAAGTTTATTTTAGATAAATATAAATTTTAACAATTGTAACAAATTTTGAAATAATTTATACTTAAATAATTTGAAATTGCAGTTTTTTTTTTTTCATAAGTGTCCACATATTATTGCTAAAATTTTCAACATCTGGTATCTTAATTTCCTCTCCAAGCTATTAAGAGTTTATTTCTCTTAATTTATATTATTTTTCTCTGTTACTTTATAAAGTTTATTTCTCATTACTCTTCTCTTATGTGTTATTTTTCATTCATATTCATTTTGTTATTTTTTTATCATTTATTGTTTATAGCAAAAAAATTTTTATGCGTTTGTTTTTTCGGTTTTTTCGCACATACCCGCCTTCAATGAACTCAAAACTTAGTTCGCGTTTATTATACGCAGCGTACGGCGGTTTATTCTTTAATTTTTTTGTACTCGTAATTCATATATAAAAGAAGATATTATTATTATAATAATAAATAATAAAAATAATTGTGTTATAAAAAAAAAAAATTGTGATAAATTTTTTCTGTGTAATGTAATTAAACAACACCAAATAAAAGTTAATTTAAAGGAAGTTAATGAAAGAAAATATAAAAATAGAAATCTTTTATAACTAAAAAAGAAAAAGAAATTGATAAAGTTAAAGCAATTTTTGCAATAGCAAAAAAATCTCAATGTTAAAAGATAAAATAAATAAAATTAAATTTTTAAAGAAATGTATTTCTTTATAAAATATATGAAGAAAAATTAAGCAAGAAAAATCTTATTTTAAAAAGCAGCCATTAAAGGCTTAAAAGTGGAAAAAATTGTTTAAAATAAAAAAGGAATAAGGAAAATTGTAACATAAAATTCTACCTTTAAATGTATTTGTATGTGTTTGTGTGTGAGCGTGTTTTACACGTGTATTTGTGTATGTGTTATAATTTACCGTTAATGCAAAAATGAAGAAAAAACATGATTTTATTCTTCTGTTTTTCTATTAAAAAATTTATGATGTGTTTCTTGATGAATTTCCTTTTTTAACGCTGTTTTTTATTTTCTCCTGCATTTTAATTTTGACATTTATTTGTCTCTCACTCTCTTTTTTTGTTAAGCTCTATTTTCCACGTTTTTCCTTTGGAGGTTTTTTTAAGGATTTATTTTTTTTGTTTTTTTAATAGTTATGTTTTCTTTGACGAAAATTTTGTTAAAATTTTATTTAAATATAAATGTATTGTTTCAATATTTTAAGCGGAAATTAATAAATGGTTTTCAAAATTTACTCCCACAAAAACAAAGAAAAAAAAGTTTTCAAATACAAAATTTTTGAAATGTTTATTTAAGAAAATAAACATAAAATTGTATTAATAGAATAATAAGAGGGCAGGTGCAAAATTACTCTCATATAAATAAATAAATAAATAAATAAATAAATAAATAAATAAATAAATAAATAAATAAATAAACAAATAAATAAATAAATAAATAAATAAATAAATAAATAAATAAATAAATAAATAAATAAATAAATAAATAAATAAATAAATAAATAAATAAATAAATAAATAAATAAATAAATAAATAAATAAATAAATAAATAAATAAATAAATAAATAAATAAATAAATAAATAAATAAATAAATAAATAAATAAATAAATAAATAAATAAATAAATAAATAAATAAATAAATAAATAAATAAATAAATAAATAAATAAATAAATAAATAAATAAATAAATAAATAAATAAATAAATAAATAAATAAATAAATAAATAAATAAATAAATAAATAAATAAATAAATAAATAAATAAATAAATAAATAAATAAATAAATAAATAAATAAATAAATAAATTTGTTATTTTATCTTTACTAACTTTTCTGTTTGCCTCTCTCCGCTTAACAAATGTTTAATGTTATTAATTAATTTCTTCCCTATTCCCTCTCTCTCTTATTTTGCTTTTTCTTTTTGGTCTGAAGGTGAAGAACAAATTAATAAATTTTTTTTAACAATAAAAACACAAATAATTGTTAAACTATTTATAATCATAATTAAACAGTCAACAAAAATAGAAAACACATGTTTAAATTGTTTAAATGTTTACACAAAAAATTTAAACAATGTGAATATTTTTTGCTTCCAAACTAAAACTAAATGGCCTAAACTTGATGATAATTTGAAAAAAAAAAAAAAAAAAAATTTTCCTGTAATTTAAAAATATATTTATTGAATAACAAGTTAGGAAAATGTGACCTTCTAAATAAATGAAATAATTTGAAAGAAGTTACTTAAGTGTAATACAGTATTTATTAGTAAATTTAGAAACAAGTTTTAAGTCTATAGATCAATATAAATCATTATAAAAATATATCTCGAAAATGAATTGTTTCTGACATTTAAAAATTATAATTATTGTTGGAAAATAGATTATAAAAACAATTTTCGAAGGCCAAAGATTGAACTTAGGACCTAAACAAAGTCCTCAAGCTTAACGATTTGTAGTCCAGAAAACTTCCTCTAGACTATTAAATCTCATAAAATTTCCAATAGATTGTTGTAAAATAAAAAATAGTATTAAATTTTGGCAAAGAAATTTGAAAAATTGTTTGAGATAATCGTTTATAATTCTGCCATACCTAAACGAATTTCGCTGAATTTCAATACCAAGATTTTCGAGACTATATGCCACATATGTGTTGAAAGAGAAATGTATTTGTTGGACTAAAGGCTCAACAAATTAATTTCATGACGGACAGACATCCAAACATATATTCTCAATCACAAAAGTTAATTTTAATAATTTTAATCAAATATTTTTTATTCGAACATATTTTATATTAATTTGGTGGGATATGGTATCTAGGAATTTTCCAGATACAGCTACCGCAACATCGTCTGCATATGCGACAATTTTGTACTTCAAGGAATAAAATGCCAAGAGCATTGTATTGATGGCAATATTTCACACTGTGGGGTGCCTCGATTTGCCACTCTATAAATGGTAGCCGCTCCCATATTGGAGATAATGACCCTGTTGGTCACAAGTCTCCATATGATGCTAATAGTCGACTGATGTATATTCAGCCTCCGATGTCATATTATTGAAGGCTCTTTCTATATCATGGAAGGCCACTAATGTATATCATGAAGTTAAATAAAGTATTTGAATTTTTTAGAATTTTAATCGATTAATCGAATAATTTATTCGTTTTTTTTTGAAACGAATAATTTTGGAAAGAAAAAATTTTTACATTTTCTTGATCCTTATAAGAAATAATGTCCATAGGACGATGTACGTCTGTCCGTCCAACCGTGTGTCCGTCGGTTGAAATGGCGTTTATGAAACCCACCGACAACTGCCATATATAATATATATATCAAACGATTGAAAATTCTTCGAAAATTTTCCTATTGAAATTCTGCAAGATCGGTTCATAAATGGAGGAGATATGTCGTTTTTTAGTTGTTTTTTTTTTTTTGGCTTAAAAATGCTGTAAATGGCGTTTTTAAAGCCTTCCGATAACATAGATACATGATATATGCATCAAAAGATCAGAAATTTCTTTTAAAACTTTTATATTGAATTAAAAAAAAAAAAAAATCAGTTCAAAGATGGCCGAGATATTAAAAAAAAAAAAAAAACGGTTTTTAAAAACCGGTTTTCGATTTTCTGAATCCTCTATATAAGCTATTGATTTCGTTTTTGCGACAAAATATCAGAAATTTTTTTCTGAATTTTAGTGTAGAAGAAATGAACTCAATCGATCCATTATTAACCGAGATATTGGCCAAAATATATTTTTTTTTTTACCGATTTTCAATCTTATATAAGTTACGGACTTACCAAATCAACCAAATCGGTAAATAAACAACCGAGTTATTGGCAAATCTTATTTTATTTATTTAATGCGCGTTTCCCTTATAGTTGTTGGTTTCATGGGTGTTGAAAAACAACAAAAACAATGAACTATGACATATAGTAAGGTTTTTTTTAAACTTTTTGAAGGAACTATACAAGCTAGAGGCTTCGTTCTTTCACTGAAAATTCGGATTTTTTTTTAATTTTTGTCTTAAAAAGGGAACTACGTCGGTTCAGTATTTACCGAGTTATAGGACAAAACGCATTATTACGATTTTTGCAGATACTATTTGAGCTATGGACTTCGTTCTTGCACAGATCGATCATAAATATTTTTTTCGAGTTTCGGTTTTTTAAATCAGTCAAATAGGTCTATAAATTTTCACGATACCCTTTTTTATATCCTACATCGCATAGGTGGTTGGGGTATAATGCGTTTGTGCCGATGTTTGTAACGCACAGAAATAATTATTAGACCACTACCTTAAAGTATACCGTTCGACTCAAAATTACTTTCTGAGTCGATTTAACGATGTCCGTCCGTCCGTCTGGCTGGCTGTCTGTCCATGTAAACTTTGTGAACAAAGTACAGTTCGCAATTTTAAAGATATCTTGATGAAATTGGTACAAGGACTAAGCCTATTGAAATTGGTTATGATCGGTTCATAATTTCACCTGGCCCCCATACAAATGTCCTCCCAGAACAGGGGTTTAACGACCATAAATCCCTGAAATATAGCAATATTTTAATGAAAATCGGCACAAAGTAGTTTCAATCTTCTTATCAATCTTTGTGCTAAATTTCATCAGGATCGGTCCATAATTGACCATAGCTCCCATATAAACACACTTCCGGGAATCACTCTAAAAGGCATAATATCATATAGATATTAGTATAAATGCATTGTTCTGTATTTGTATAATTTATTTTACATTTAGTAAGTGTTGGCCTACAATTGGCCACAGGTCTAATGGTGTAGGGTATCATATGGTCGGTCTTGATCGACTATAGTTTCTCTCTCGTTTTATATTGTATCTCTATTAGTTTAGGAGATATGAGGTTACCGATTTTACCCATCTCAACGATGGTGAAGGGTATATAAGATTCGGCACAGCCGAATATAACACTTTTACTTGTTTTTAATTGAGTTTTTAAAAGTTTATTCGAATAATTGAACATTTAAAAGTAAAAATTTGAAATTATTTAAAATTCGTTTTTTTTTTTTTTTTTTTTTTTTATTATTATTTTATCGAATATTTTGAAGCAAAATTAATAAAAATAAAATTTTTTAATTATCCAAAATTTTAATTGAATAATTTTAATTTAGGGTGGAACAAAAAGTTGCAGATGGTATATAGATTTGGTCAAATATATATTCCTTACTATATCTCAACATGAGTAAAGGGTATATAAGATTCGGCACAGTTACCTTTTATATTTTATACATAAATCATTCACATAACACATAACAATTTATTATTAAATTTAACTTCATTTTGATAATTCTTATAACCAACAAATTTTTTAACAATTAATATTACTTTTTATTTTATTTTTCTATTCAGGGTGTGTGTTTTGTTTTCTAATACACCCACCATAATTTAAACACAAAATAATTATGTTTATCCCTTTTTTTTATGTGTAAACCTAAAACACGCAATATTTTGTTTATTAAACAAAAATCCTAACAAATGAAATATAAATTTCCTTTATTTTTCCAGACCCTTTAATTATAATTATTTATAAAAAAAAACAACACATTTCCTTTAAAATAAACTATAAGCAAAAATATATACAGGCTTCCTTTTTTAATTTTTCTAACCAAAAGGACTCAATGTTATTGTAATAACTTCTCACAGAAAATGAAGTTAAAAACATAAAATTGTCTCTTAAATATTTTTAGTTTTGGTAAATTCTCATTTTCTTTTACTCTTTGCGCTCTATTTTGTTAGAAGTCCTTTTTAATATTTTTTTTTTTTAATTTATTATTTTCCTCGTCTATTTTGAGTCCTTTATACTTGCCATAAAAGAGAACGAAAATTTTTTTACATATAAACTCTTTTTTTTTATAGGATTTTTCGTTAAATTCCTGGAAATATTTTCGTTTATTTTAGATGAAGAAAAACATAAAGAAAAAATTTCTATAAAAAATAAAATGTTTAATTAAAAATAAAAATATTTTATAAAAACATGTAATTTGTAGAAAACATTTTGTTGTTGTGACTTTTTATGGCAAAGTGTCTTTGTTATAAATTATAAATGTCAAAATGAAATGAAACGAAACCGAATAAATAAAAAAAAAACCTACGAAAACAATAACAGTGTCTGAGGTCGTGAACCTCGAAAAAAACGGAATAAGGAAAAACATAGAGGATGAAAAATATGGAAATAAAAAAAATGAAAAACAAACATTATATTACACATACCGTTAAAAATACAAGATAGACTATAATCAAACACCCATATACACAGACATACATTTTTGTATGTATGTAACTATTAATGTATGGGTGATTTTTTATATAAAAATAAACCAATTTCCTTAATGTTGCTGTTTAACGTTTATATGTGTGTGTGTGCGAGAAATTTTAATTTAAATATTCTTAAAAAACAAAAAAACAAAAATTTGCTCGCAAAACATGACAAATTTCCTTTCTTTGTGTCACTTTTTTTAAGTAAAGTTTTATTTTTGTTGTTGTTATATCAAGTGTCTGGCAATATTTGATTTTTTTTTCTTTCAATTCTGTAGTTTCCAGGAACTTATATTTGTTTTTTTTTTTTTTTTTTTTTTTGTTTTTTAACCTTTACCCCTGACTTTTATATATTTTTTCTTTTTTATTTTAATAAATAAGTTTAGTCTATAGGTGTTAATAAGATTTTCTTACCATAATTCTATTAAAAGTAATTAAGTAAATGTAATTGTTATTAGCAGTTGGTTGTTAACAACATTAAAATTATAATTTGATTTTAACTAAATTTATTTTCAAAAACAAGATTAAGCATTAAGTTTTATATTAAATTTATATATAATTTGTCATTAAAGGTAACAAACCTTTAGATAACATTGGAATTATAGCAAGAGAACAATAAATAATCTTAAGAGTTATAAGAGAAATTAAGAAAAAAGATTACATTTTACTCGATTAATCGAATAAAAATTTGAATAACTTTAAAATTTATCCTATTTTATTATTTTTAAAAAATTTCGCTTTTTATAAAAATTATTCGAATAAAAACCGAATAAAATATTCGAACAAAAACCTTTTACTATGCAAACAAAAACCAAATAAAATATTCGAATAAAATATTAAAATAAAAACCGCATAAAATATTAAAATAAAAACCGAATAAAATATTCGAAGAAAAACCAAATAAAATATTCGAACAAAAACCGAATAAAATATTAAAATAAGAACATAATAAAATATTAAAAAAAAACGAATAAAAAATTCGAACAAAAACCGAATAAAATATTCTAACAAAAACCGAATAAAATATCAAAATAAAAATATTCGAATAAAATAAAAACCGAATAAAATATTAAAATAAAAGCCGAATAAAATATGCGAACAAAAACCAAATAAAATATTCGAATAAAAACCGAATAAAATATTAAAATATAAACCGAATAAAATAATCGAACATAAACCGAATAAAATATTAAAATAACAACATAATAAAATATTAAAAAAAACGAATAAAAAATTCGAACAAAAACCGAATAAAATATTAAAATAAAAATATTCGAATAAAATAAAAACCGAATAAAATATTAAAATAAAAGCCGAATAAAATATGCGAACAAAAACCAAATAAAATATTCGAATAAAAACCGAATAAAATTTTAAAATAAAAACCGAATAAAATAATCGAACATAAACCGAATAAAATATTAAAAAAAAAAACGAATAAAAAATTCGAACAAAAACCGAATAAAATATTCTAACAAAAACCGAATAAAATATTGAAATAAAAATATTCGAATAAAATAAAAACCGAATAAAATATTAAAATAAAAGCCGAATAAAATATGCGAACAAAAACCAAATAAAATAATCGAAGAAAAACCGAATAAAATATTAAAAAAAACATAATAAAATATTAAAAAAAACCAATTAAAAAATTCGAACAAAAACCGAATAAAATATTCTAACAAAAACCGAATAAAATATTCGAATAAAATACTAAAATAAAAACCGAACAAAATATTCGAATAGAAACCGAATAAAATTTTCAAATAAAAACGGAATATAATACAAGAATAAAACCTAATAAAATATTAAAAAAAACCGAATAAAATATTCGAATAAAAACAGAATAAAATATTTGATTAATTGCATACAATTTTGGGAAGTTGTAGAATTGCTTATGGAATAAAAAGGACTTTTATTAACATTTAAAAGCATTTAATTATTCGATTAATCGAATGAAATTAAGCAAATTTATATATATGTTCGATTTTTTTTTTTTTTTTCTTATTTTAAATAAAAATATATTTTTATTAAGTTTCCGATTAAATTATTTGATAAAAAAAAATAATAATAATAATAATAATCAAATAAAAACCCAAATAAATTTTTCGTTTAATCGATTGAAATTTTAAAAATTCTTTAAAAATTTAACTTTTGGACCGACAATTATTTATTTGTTATATATTTAAAAAATTTTTTTATGTAACTTAATCGAATAAAAACCTAAATAAATTTTTCGATTAATCGTTTAAAATTTTGGAAATTCTTTAAAAATTATAATTTTAGACTAAGAATTATTTATTCGTAATCTATTATTATTTGTTGTCTATTAAAAACTTTTTATATAATAAAAAACCGGATATCGAATAAAAAATAAAAAAAAAAACAATAAATTATTCGATCAAAATTGAAAAAAATAAATAAATAAATAAAAAAATTCATTTTTAATTAAATGTAATTGGTTTAATTTTTTTTTTATTATTTTATTTTAATAATGGCAAGTAAACAAATAAAACCCAAATAAATTATTCGATTGGGATATTAAATTTCTAAAAATTCTTTAAAAATTTAAAAATTTTACTTTTGGACCGACGATTATTTTTGTTTCTTTTTAAAATTTGTTATAAAAAATAATCATTTAAAAAAACCGGATAAATTATTAAATTTTTTTTATGTTAAATATGAGATATGTTTTAAAGAAAATTATTTTTATTTTAGTAATTGTAAATAATCGAATATAAAAAATTAAATTATTCGCTTAATCGATTAAAATTTTTAAAAATTTATTCAAAATTATATTTTTGGACCCACTATTATTTTCGTTATCTATTATTATTAATTATCTATTCAAAATTTGCTATGAAAAATAATCGAATAAAAAAATCGAATAAATTATTCGATTAAATTTTGGAACACATTTTTTTTTTTTTTTTTGGTTAAATGTGATTTGATATTTTAATATTGTGCTAATAATCGCGATTTTTACTTTGAATAAATTAATTTATTTGTTGGGGGGAATCTAGTTCCTATGCGCCTTTCGGCGGTTATTTAAGCCAGCTCATCAGGAAACCTTTCCCAATTTCTTTAGAAAAACTAAAGATATATTAGATTTGTTTTAAAGAATGTGATTTTTAATTTAGTAATTGTAAATAATCGAATAAAAACCCTAATAAATTTTATAATAAAATAATAAAATTTTTAAAATTCTTCAAAAATTATACTTTTGTCAGTAACAATTATTTTCATTATCTGTTATCTATTTAAAATTTTTTATGGTAAATAATCTAATAAAAAAACCGGATAAATTATTTCAAATTTTTTATGGTAAATAATCTAATAAAAAAAAATCGGTTAATTTATTCGATTAAAAATTTTGAAAAAAAATTATTTGCTTAAATGGGATTTGTTTTAAGGAAAATGTTAAAAAGCTTTTATAAAAAATATTGATTGAATATTGTTTATGAAAAACTACATCAGTTTGGAACTCCCTATATAGCTACAGATTTATTTCTAAATGTGGTTACCAAAAATAAACATCAATTTGAAATATTTTATAATCTTTAGAATTTCTATATTTTTTCACTTGTTTTTAATTTATTGCAACATTTATGTTCAAAGTGAGAATTATGGAATTAACAAATTAATAGTTTGCAAAAATCTCTACAATAAAATTCCTCAATTTCAATGTTTGGTTCTAAAAATGTTTGGAATTTTTTTTATAATTTAAACCATATTAAATAATTTCAAAAGCAAACATGATTTCAATTTCAAAAATCCATATTGTTATACTTAAATGCTAAGTAAATAATACGCTACAGTAGGCATTATAAATAAGTAGGTGCATTTAAAAATTAAAAAGTATTAATTTTAAAGGATATAATATTTTGTTTAATATTTTAGTAACTTTAAAATTATTAAAGAATTTTTAAATTAAAATAACTTTTTTTTTTTTTTTAAATTTTGTAGATTTTTGGAAATTTTATTTAGTTTAAAATTTACCTTAAATTTTTAATAATTTTTAAAACGAATATAAAAAGTTTAATATGGATATTATAATTCTATATTTGAGATTATTAATCTTGATTTCTAGAAGAATTCCATTGAAATTACTTTTGCCTTTATAAAGTATTTCTCAGTCGTTGTTGCTTCTTTTTTGTATAGTTCTTAATTTATATGTTTTCCTTTTTAGCAAAATCAGTCGTCACCGTCTGTTTTAATACACAAACAAATGTTTGCAAAAATTCTAAAGCATAAATCAATTTCAATTAGTTAAATTATTTGCTAAATAGTTTATACATATTTTTTTGAGAATTTTTGCACTCTCGACCATTTAATATGAATACAAACTTGCTCAATTGCTTTTCGAGGTCATAGAACAAATATTTGTTAAATAGATCTAATATACTAAGATAAAGTGATAAAGGGGACTAAAGATCAATTGTTAAAAAATAAATTTAAAATATGAAACAAATATTTATTTTTAAGAATTTTTTTTTTTGAAAATTTATGTCAAATAAAAAATAATAAATCTTTATTAAGATTTGTCTCTTAAGACCTTTTTATTCTTAATCTATACAGTGTCAACGACTGACACAGTGGCACATTAAATAAGTAACAAACAAATCATAAAATAACAAAAATAAAAACAAACATAAACAACAGTGGGTTGATAGTAATAAAAACAAGCAAAATAAAAATAATTTGTTGATCATTTAATTTAACACTCATTTTGGTTAAAGAGAAGAAGAGAAATGTGTAGCAGGTGTTAAAGGTGTGTATGTGAGTGTGTAAAACGATAATGAAAACAGCAAAAATAAACAAAATTGTAATAAAATGAATGAAAATAAAAAAAAAAAAAATCGCAAATATAAATTGTCAAAAGGTGGCATTAATTACTAGCAGACAGACCAACAGACCCACAATAAATAAAACTTGGTAAAGAAAAAAGTGTAGGCCTTATTAAACTCAAGTTAATGAAAATAAAAACCTCACAAAATATTATTACAAAAAATAAAAAAAATAAAAAATCGAAAGTATATTTTGTCACGTCTTAAAAGTTTTTTTTTTTTTTTATTTTTGGCAAAACCTTTTAAGGGATTTTTATTATTTAATATGTGATTGTTGAGGTGTTTAATGAAAGTGTGATTAAAAAAATCATAAAAATATTAAACCGTAATTTAAATTTTTGTGAGCTTTAAATATTTATGCAAAATTAAATAAAAAAAAATAAAATAATTAATAAAAAAATTATTTAATTAAAATGCATTTTATAAGACCAGTTTTGTTTTAAAGCGAATATTATCACATGTGTTGACCATAATAGGACTCAAAAAGATTTTGAGGGCTGATAGATAGATAGATAGATAGATAGATAGATAGATAGATAGATAGATAGATAGATAGATAGATAGATAGATAGATAGATAGATAGATAGATAGATAGATAGATAGATAGATAGATAGATAGATAGATAGATAGATAGATAGATAGATAGATAGATAGATAGATAGATAGATAGATAGATAGATAGATAGATAGATAGATAGATAGATAGATAGATAGATAGATAGATAGATAGATAGATAGATAGATAGATAGATAGATAGATAGATAGATAGATAGATAGATAGATAGATAGATAGATAGATAGATAGATAGATAGATAGATAGATAGATAGATAGATAGATAGATAGATAGATAGATAGATAGATAGATAGATAGATAGATAGATAGATAGATAGATAGATAGATAGATAGATAGATAGATAGATAGATAGATAGATAGATAGATAGATAGATAGATAGATAGATAGATAGATAGATAGATAGATAGATAGATAGATAGATAGATAGATAGATAGATAGATAGATAGATAGATAGATAGATAGATAGATAGATAGATAGATAGATAGATAGATAGATAGATAGATAGATAGATAGATAGATAGATAGATAGATAGATAGATAGATAGATAGATAGATAGATAGATAGATAGATAGATAGATAGATAGATAGATAGATAGATAGATAGATAGATAGATAGATAGATAGATAGATAGATAGATAGATAGATAGATAGATAGATAGATAGATAGATAGATAGATAGATAGATAGATAGATAGATAGATAGATAGATAGATAGATAGATAGATAGATAGATAGATAGATAGATAGATAGATAGATAGATAGATAGATAGATAGATAGATAGATAGATAGATAGATAGATAGATAGATAGATAGATAGATAGATAGATAGATAGATAGATAGATAGATAGATAGATAGATAGATAGATAGATAGATAGATAGATAGATAGATAGATAGATAGATAGATAGATAGATAGATAGATAGATAGATAGATAGATAGATAGATAGATAGATAGATAGATAGATAGATAGATAGATAGATAGATAGATAGATAGATAGATAGATAGATAGATAGATAGATAGATAGATAGATAGATAGATAGATAGATAGATAGATAGATAGATAGATAGATAGATAGATAGATAGATAGATAGATAGATAGATAGATAGATAGATAGATAGATAGATAGATAGATAGATAGATAGATAGATAGATAGATAGATAGATAGATAGATAGATAGATAGATAGATAGATAGATAGATAGATAGATAGATAGATAGATAGATAGATAGATAGATAGATAGATAGATAGATAGATAGATAGATAGATAGATAGATAGATAGATAGATAGATAGATAGATAGATAGATAGATAGATAGATAGATAGATAGATAGATAGATAGATAGATAGATAGATAGATAGATAGATAGATAGATAGATAGATAGATAGATAGATAGATAGATAGATAGATAGATAGATAGATAGATAGATAGATAGATAGATAGATAGATAGATAGATAGATAGAACAATTTCTGTTAAACGAAATTTTTCTTTAAAAAGAAAATTTAACAAAAATATCATGTAAGGAAATTTTATTAAAAATTTTCTATAAAAAATTTTAATAAAAATTTTCTATAAAAAGAAATTTTAACAAAAATATTCAGTAGAAAGAAATTTTACTGAAAATTTTCTATAGAAAAAAATTTTAACAAAAGTTTTTTGTAAAAAAAAAATTAAGGAAAATTTTCTATATAAAAAAGTTTTAAAGAAATTTTTTTATAAAAAGAAATTTTAATGAAAGTCTTCTATAAAAAGAAAATTTATCAAAAATTTTTCGTGAAACGAATGTTGTTTTTATAATAGGTTCATTTACAAGATCATTTTTATAGGAGCTTAGGTTCTTCTCCAAAAACTATTTATATATTTTAGTTCGATCTCATCAGTAATTTAGGATATGTAGTTTTTATAACCAATTTTTATACCCACCATCAAAAAGATGGTGGGTGTACTGATTTTGACATTCCGTTTGTAACATGTCGAGAAAGTAAAAAATATATTTTCTGGATCCTGGTTAGATTCTGAATCGATCTAGCTATGTCCGTCCGTCTGTCTGTCTGTTGAAAGCAGAATAGAGATCGAACAGAACAACCTAGAGGGAACGAAAGCTGTCTCAAATATTTATCTTTGTTTGGTATTGAAAATGGGCAAAATCGGTTGATAACCAAAAAGTTATGGGCTAAATACTAGAAACCGTCCGTTGTAGCTTCATTTCATACTTTTCTGCTGATATCTTTTAAACAACGAAATTTTGTGCGGATTGTTTGAGAAGAGATATAAGCTTGGAAACCAAAAATGGGTTCCATATAAGGTGAAACGTCAACAAAATTTTGTACAAATAGTTCAAGGATCAATGTAAATTCGGAAATAAGAAATGAGTGTGGTCCGCCCATCTTCAAATTTGAAAAAGTTGATAGTGGGTATATAGATTTAGACAAGCCGAATATAACATTCTCGCTTCTTTTTGGTTCCTTTTTAAATTATTAAAAATCTTTAAACAATTTTCCCCACCCTTCAAAATATTTTTCAAATGAATCAAGACAAAATTACTTGACATTGAAATATTTTCACTTATTGTGTTTAAACAAATATTAAATGTTTTATTAAATTTTTCTTAAAAAATATTCACACAAAACAAAAATATTTCTCATTAACTTCCGTTTTAATTAAAAAAAATCACATTTATATAGAGACACGCGTTTTTCGTGTTCTTGATATTCAGAAAAATTTCTTTTATCATGTTCTATTTTTTTTTTCTCAATGAATTTAAGTTTTTTATTTTTAAAGAAAATTTGTTTATAATTAATGGCCTACAATTAAAAATTTACATATTTTTGCACTCATTTATAAACAATTTTCCACATCACAGACAAGAAAATTTTTATGTGATTTTTTTTTTTTTTTTTGTTTTGCCGACAAATGTAAACAATAAAAATTTTCCACATCATCACTCGACGTGTATCAATGACAAGCAAAAACTAAAAAAAGATCAAATGAAATTAATGGAAAATTAGTAAAAAAAAAAAAAAAAATTATAATAATGAGAAATTTTTAAACTTAAAGTGTTTAGAAATTAGAAACGGGAAGTTAAAACAATAGTTTTAACTTCTTGGAAAATAAAAAAATATATTTTTGAAAAAAGTAATAAATTTTTTGAGGAAATTTAAAATTTCCTTGATATAAATTTATATTTTTTAAGGAAGATGTTAAGTATTTATAAAAATTATTTATTAACAGTCTTTATGTTGGCCTTTTTTAATGACAATTTAATTTGGTAACCACTAACTTGATCATTATATTTTTTCATCCTTTATTTGCTAATTTCTCAACACTTTGTCTTTAAGTTTTACAAATTGTCATTTAAAAACATTTGCGTGTTTGACAGAAAACACACAAATTATATTGTTCTTTTCTAAGGGTTTTTTCTTTGTTGATTTCTCTTCTTCTCTTACCATACCTTGCCAGCAGTTTAGAGGTCATTGCCAAAAATTTCAAAAAAAAAAAAAAAGGAGACAAAGGAAAAAAAATAAACTGTTGTCTAAAATGACTCATTTCAAAACCAACAAAAATTTTTTTTATTTATTTCGATAAAAATATTTCTGTTGTTTTGTTAACGATAATACTAATTTCTGTTAAAAAAAAAAATGTTGTAAAAGAATTTTCCTAACAGATAATATTTTTATCGATAACTAACAAATGTAACAATTTTAAGAAAATTTTTTTTACCGATTTTCGGTTATATTTTTCATCGATGTAACCAATTTCTGTTAAGAACATTTTTGTCATCGATTATACTAATTTCTGTTTCGATACAAATTTTAATACCCACCATCATAAAGATGGGAGGTATAATTATTTTGTCATTCCGTGTGTAACATATCGAAAGAATTAAACATAAAGTATATATTTTCTGGGTCCTGGTTCGATTCTGAGTCGATCTAACTATGTCCGTTCGTCTGTCCGTTTGTTGAAAGCAAGATATGGCTCGAAGGGGACAACCTAGGGGGACGAAATTTGGTTCAAATATTTATCTTATATAAGGTTTGTTTGGTATTGAAAATGGGCAAAATTGGTTAATAAAAAAGTTATGGGCTTCAGTTCATACTTTTCTGCTGATATCTCTTAAAAAAAACCATGTACGATAACGAAATTGTGTACAAATAGTTCGAGGGTCAATATAAACTTGGAAACCAAAAACAGGCATGGTCCGCCCACTTTTTCGCCAACCTCCCATATAAGGTGAAACATCAACGAAATTTTGTACAAATAGTTCGAAGGTCAATGTAAACTCGGAAACAAAAAAATGGGAGTGGTCCGCCCACTAATATTCGCGCTTGTTTTTTCTCTTAATAAAACTATTATCGATAACACTATTTTCTGTTAAGAAAATTTTTGTTATCGATTTTCTGTTAAGAAAATTTTTGTTATCGATAACAATATTTTCTGTTTAGAAAATTTTTGTTATCGATAACAATATTTTTGTTATCGATAACCATATTTTCTGTTAAGATCATTTGTGTTATCGACAACAATATTTTCTGTTAAGAAGATTTTTGTTATCGATAACAATATTTTCTGTTAAGAAAATTCTTGTTATGAATAAAAATATTTTCTGTTAAGAAAATTCTTGTTATCGATAACAATAATTTCTGCTAAGAAAATTTTTGATATCGCAATTGTTTGCAATTTTGTTTGGCAATTGTTATCGATAACATTTTTCTTCTGTTAAGAAAATTTTTGTTATCGATAACAATTTTTTTCTGTTACAAAATATTTGTTATCGATAACAACATTTTCTGTTAAGAAAATTCTTGTTATCGATAACAATATTTTTGTTATCGATAACCGTATTTTCTGTTAAGAAGATTTTTGTTATCGATAACAATATTTTCTATTAAGAAAATTTATGTTATCGATAAAAATATTTTCTGTTAAGAAAATTCTTGTTATCGATAACAATATTTTTGTTATCGATAACCATATTTTCTGTTAAGATCATTTGTGTTATCGACAACAATATTTTCTGTTAAGAAGATTTTTGTTATCGCAATTGTTTGCAATTTTTTTTTAGCAATTGTTATCGATAACAATTTTCTTCTGTTAAGAAAATTTTTGTTATCGATAACAATTTTCATCTGTTAAGAAAATTTTTGTTATCGATAACAATTTTCTTCTGTTAAGAAAATTTTTGTTATCGATAACAATTTTTTTCTGTTACAAAATATTTGTTATCGATAACAATGTTTTCTGTTAAGAAAATTCTTGTTATCGATAACAATATTTTTCTTATCGATAACCATATTTTCTGTTAAGATCATTTGTGTTATCGACAACAATATTTTCTGTTAAGATTTTTGTTATCGATAACAATATTTTCTGTTAAGAAAATTTATGTTATCGATAAAAATATTTTCTGTTAAGAAAATTCTTGTTATCGATAACAATATTTTTGTTATCAATAACCATATTTTCTGTTAAGATCATTTGTGTTATCGACAACAATATTTTCTGTTAAGAAGATTTTTGTTATCGATAACAATGTTTTCTGTTAAGAAAATTTATGTTATCGATAAAAAATTTTTTCTGTTAAAAAGATTTTTGTTATCGATAAAAATTTGTTTCCGTTAAAAAAATTTTTGTTATCGATAACAATTAATTTCTTTTAAGAAAATTTTTGTTATCGACAACATTATTTTCTGTTAAGAAAATGTTTGTTATCGATGTTATCAATATTTGTTTAGAACATGTTCATTATCAATAACAAATATTTTCATTGACAATAACTTTCTGTTAAAAACAAAAATTATCTGTAACCAATATTATTTAAGAAAATTCTGTCATCGATAAGAAAATATATTTTTTTAGAAAAATTGTTTTTCTTTAGAAGTTAATTTGTTATCGATAACAAAAGTTTTCCTTAAACAATATTTTGTATTCTATACGAAATAACATAATTTCTTTCACAGATTATTTTCAATATTTTTATCGTCAACAAAATTTTTATCTATAACAAAATTTAAAAACGAAATCGATAACATTTTGTTGAGGAAAAAAGTTTTGAAATTTGTTTAACAAAAAAAATTGTTTTTAAGAAAAAGTTTTTTATCGATCACTTTTTTATAAAAATAAATTTGCTATCGATAAGAAAAATATTCGTCTGAGCAGATTCTTATCTTTTTGTCTGTTTAATGAAATATGTCTTCCCCGTTATGGTGAAAATCTTTTGTTTTCTTGTTTAATGAAAAATAATATTAACAAACTTTCGTATGAGTGTATGTGTTTCTAAATGCCTTAAGCTATGATTTAATTGCATACTTTCAGGTTTTTTATTTTTTTAATGAAATGAAAATAATTGTGGCAGACTTTGTGTGGATTATTTTTAAAACTTGTACAAAAAATTACTGATGACAACAAAAAATATGTTAAAGCAATCAAATGAAATATTTTACATAGTATTTTTTTTTTTTTTTTTTTATCGATTTTTGGTGGCTTTTGCAAAATAGTTTTTTTGTTTAATTAAAAAAGATTTTAAACTTCTTTTTTAGATTTATGATATTTACATATTTTATGGTTTTATGCAAAAAGAAAACATGTAAATTTACTAAAAAGAAAATGATAGATATTTAGTTGGTCATAACTGTCATGTACGGTTTTTTTTAGCGTCCAAATATTTTTCTGAAAATATTCATACTTTTCAACTTTTTTGGTACATACAGTGGTGGCCACGAATTTAAGACACGACATTTCACTTATATATTTCTGATAATTTTTACATCTTATCGAACAAATTTTAGATCCATGTTATTTTTTAAAGATCCTAGTAATGTTATGAAAAAAAATCAACAATAGTTTGTTACCTATATTTAGTTTCCAATTTTTATTTACATATTATACAGATTAATACAAGTTTAAGCCTGGTCATGAATTTAGGACATAGGCAAAATAAAAGTTAATTCACAAAAGTAAAGCTCAGCTTCATAAAACAATATTAGTATTTGGTGGGAAATCCTTTATTTTGAATCACAGCAGCGCATCTCCTGGGTAAACTTTCAACTAAGGCCATACAGCGCTCCTTTGGAATGGCATACCAAGCCTTTTGAATTTCTTCCCATAAATCAGTCAAATTTTTTGGCTTTACTGCTCGTACATGCTCCTCAACATCATTCCACAAGTTCTCAATTGGATTGAGATCCGGGGATTGAGCTGGCCATTTCAGAACTGTGATATTATTTTCCTCTAAGCAACTCTTCACTAGGCGTGAAGTGTGCTTAGGGTCATTATCATGCATAAATTTCCACATTAGAGGCATGTTGTCTTCAGCGAATGGTATCATGATGCTTTTCAGTATGTTTTTGTAAATATGCTGGTCCATTTTATTGATAATCTTCTGAATGGGACCTACACCATGCCAGGAAAATGCTGCCCACACCATGACATTTCCACCACCATGCTTAACCGTTTTAAGGGTGTACTTTGGGTGATGCTCCAGGTTTGGAGGACGCCATACGTACTGTTTTCCATCAGAACCAAAGCGACAAAACTTCGACTCGTCGCTCCAAAGTATATTTTTCCAAAATGTCATCGGCTTATTGAGATTTTCTCTTGAAAACGCTAGTCGGGATTTAATATTTTTTTTTTGACACAAGTGGTTTACGTTGTGCAATACACCCACGTAAGTTCTTCTCATTCAGACGTCTTCTTATTGTCCTGGACGATATATTAATACCAAAATCCGATGAAATCTCATTTTTAATTTTACTTGAGCTCTTGAAAGGATCTTTAGCAGCTGATTTATAAATTAAGCTATCCTCCCTGGGTGTAGTTTTTCGGGCTCTAGGGTGCTGTTTGACATTTTTGGTAGTGCCATGTTGCTTGATGTGTTCCAGTGCATTGTAAATCTTGGATCTGGAACATTTTAGTAGCTTGGAAATTTCCATTACTGTTTTTCCATCAGTATTCATTTGTTGGATCAATTTTCGCTCGGCATCCGAACTCCAAGTACCTCTGGCCATTTCTAACTAAATATTTTAATGTATTCTAACATTAAATGGAATAAAACATTCATTACTTACCTTTTAGCTTCAAAAAACACCAAAAAATCACTTAAAAACCAAATATTTCTTATATGTTTTAAATTCGTGACCAGCTTCAAAAGCACGTTTTCACGAAAATATAATAAAAACAGCAACAAAATGTATACACAAACAAAACCAAATAACGGTAATTGATCTTAACATTACAGGGTACACTGAAAAATTAACAAAATCTAATTTTATATTGCAGGGTTGTAATAATTATCACAACTTAGTTCGTTACATGTCGTGTCTTAAATTCGTGGCCATCACTGTATTTATATGGGAAGAATTTATTAGTGTTTATTTTTTATGTTACGAGTATGTTTTTAATGCGTCATATTAATTATATCAATGTCAGATACTCTTTATCGAATGATTATTTTATGAGAGATTAAATTTTTTCCGTTGGTCCTAGTTTACTAAATATGTATTTTCTTAATCATTTAAAGTATTTTTTTTTTTTTTTTTTTGTTTGTTTTTTTATTTTTTTTTTTTATAATTCAACTAAGTTTTTAAATCACAAATATTGAAGTTAAGAGCGATAATGACTTAAACTAAAGAATTTGAAAAAATATATTCAATTTACTATGTAATCAAAGCGAATCGGTATAAAATTAACTTAATTTCTTTTAAGACTATTTCTTTAAATATAATTAAATGTTATTAAAAATGCCAATACACCCTGGTCGTATTAATAATATTAAATTAATTGACCACTGTGGTGTATAAGTAATATTTTAAAAATTTTCTGTTATATTACTCATACGATTTGAAAAATTGAAGACAAACATTTTTTTTATTTTTGTCCTGTGGTTTTATTATATAAACATTTTATTAAATTATTTATTATTACCATTTAAACACTTAAGTTATTAAATAAAAAAATACTATAAATAAAATACAAACTTAAAATATTTTATCAATTACACTTAAATCCCTAAAGTATGCTAAAATTTTTAACATAAACAAATTAGGCAACAACATGATTTTACTTTTAAGCTAAGCTAAATAATTTCTAAGCAAACTGATTTTACAAATACTTTAACAAAGTAAAATATTGTTGCCATAAAATCTATTTGTTTTCCTTTAAACAACACTTTTTCCCAAAAGTATGCTATAATTATTTGAAGTTAATTACTAAATGAAAAAAGTATGCTAAAGTTTTTTTGAATCTTGTAATTAGTTTTGTAAAATATTTAGTTTTGTAAGACTATTTTTAAATTGGCATTCGATTACAAGTGGGTGGTGGGTGTTATGTAAAAATAGAAAAACTTTTACTTTATTTAAGATTTAATGCCAATTAATATTAAAGCAATGAAATAAAGCTTTTAATCTCTCAAGGTAAAATTTTAGGTAATTTTTGCAATTTGTCCAAGACCTAATTTTGAGGTTTTATTTTCAACATATGCCAAAATACACACACACAATTAAACTTGTACTTAAAAGGAGAAAAAATCAAAAGTAAATGCTGGTTAAAAGGTCACTTGTGGGAGGTAGGGGTCTTAGTAAAGTGATTACTTCTTACATTAAAGACTACAAATGATAGGTTTAAGAAATGGTTCCCCTTGTAGAACTTATTTTGTAATGGTCTTAATTATATAAAATCCTATGACGTATGAGTGTTATTAATTTTCTTAATTAATGAGTTGTATGAGTTATATTATTTTAATTGATTAATCATAACATTTAGATATTTTTAAACATCAAAATAAATTATTTAAATTAAAATCTCTTTAAAATATTTTAAAATTGTTAAACTACAAACGAAAAAGTGTAACAAAATGAATTACCTTTAGCCGAAACTGACCGAAATTAACAATTAAGCGAAATAAAAAAAAATCATATAATTATGGTAAAATTATAATAAAAAAAAAAACTTGAAAAAAACACCGTAGCCGAAACTGACCGAATATTTTTAAAACCTGGATGAAATTCTAAGAAAATGTTTTTAAAAATATTTAAATGTATTAAATACTATAAGAAAACTTAAAATTGTATAAGAAAGCTAAAAAATTCTTAAGCCGAAACTGACCGAATTTTTAAAACCTGAACAAAAAACTAAAAAATGTCTTAAAATTTTCTTAACTGGACTAAAAAGTAAAAAGAAATGTGTAAAAAACTGAAAAATATATATATAACCGAAACTGACCGAAATTTATAAAATCTAACCCAAAAACTAAAAACTTAAAAGAAATTCCAAGAAAATTTATTAAAAATTTTTGAAATCATTAAATGCTATAAAAAAACTTAAAATTATATAGAAAAGCTAAAAAAAAAAATCATTAGTCGAAACTGGCCGAATTTTTAAAACCGCAAACGAAATAGATTAAATAGACAAAAAAGTAAAAAATTCTGTAAAAAACTACACAATTTATATAGCCGAAACTGACCGAAATTTATAAAATCTATCACAAAATCTAAAAGCCTGAAAAAATTTTTAAGAAAAAGCTCTTAACAATTTTTAAAAGCATTAAATGCCAACTGACCGAATTTTTAAAATCTGAATGAAAACCTAAAAAATGTCTTAAAACATGCTTAAATGTACTAAAGACTTAAAAAAAAAAAAATACACAATTTCTATAACCGAAACTGAGCGAAATATATAAAATCTGACTGAAAATTTAAAAGAACTCTTGGAAGTTTTCTTTAAATTGTCTTAATATTTTCAATAGTTTAAAAATATTCAAATTTATGTAAAAAACTAAAAATATTTTATGACCGAAACTGACCGAATTTCTAAAAAACTATCTTAATGTCTTAAAATTTGTTTAAATAGAGTAAATAAAAAAATTTTATAAAAAAACTACATACTTTATATAGCTGAAACTGACCGAAATTTATAAAATATCAAAGAATTCAACGATTTTTTTTTTATATAGTCTAAATATTTTTAATATGGTAGAATTATGCAAAATTATGTGAAAACCGAAAAAAATCTATAGCCGAAACTAACCAAATTTCTGAAAAACTTCTTAAAAGTGTATAAAGCAGTTTAAAAGGTGAAAAAAATATTTTATGGAAAAAATGTCTTGAAAAATATTTAGTCGAAACTGGTCGAAATTTAGAAATCATCGACGAAAATCTGATTAACTTTTCCAAAATTGTTTTAATGCGTTAAATATACAAAAAATAGAAATTCTGAAAACTCAAATATTTCTTTAAATAAAACCAACCGAAATGTATAAAATTACATCGAAAACTAAAGAAATTATTTAAAACTAAACAAAAGCGTTTGAAAATTATTTAAATGAATTAAAATTAGAAAAGATGCAAAACGATGTAAAAATATATAAAGTGTATGTAACAGAAAGTGGCCGAAAATACAAAGTATTTATAACCGAAATTGAGCAAAATTTTAAAAAATTAAAATATTTAGAGAAACTTTTTAAAACTGTTTAAATATTTTCAATCCCAAAAAAAATATACAAAATTATGTAAAAAACTAAACCATTTCTATAACCGAAACTGGCCTAAATTAATGAAAACTTACCAAAAACTTCTTAAAATTATTTAAATGAATTGAAATTGAAAAAAGAAGCAAAATGATGTAAACATATATAAAATTTATTTAACCGAAAGTGGCCGAATTCTTTAAAACTAATATAAAATTAAAAAAAAAAAATCTCAAAGTTTTTGAAATGTTTTTCAAAAAAAAGTAACAAAAATGCAATATAAAACAAAAAAGTTAAGAATTTCTTTAACCGAAACTGGCCGAAATTAATAAAAACTGTACAAAAACTTCTAAAAATTATTTAAATGAGTTATGGTTGAAAAAAATTGCAAAATTATTTAAAAATATATAAAAATAATATAACCGAAAGTGGCCGAAAACTTTAAAAACTAACTAAATGTTAAAAAAGTTTGTCAAAATGTTTGAAATGCTTTTAATAAAGTAACAAAGTACAACATTAAGCAAAAAAAGTGACAATTTCTGTTACCGAAACTGGCCGAAATTCTGAAAACCTTGGCCGAAATTGTAAAAAAAAAAACATACCAACAATTTAAATGCTTTGAATACCGAAGAAAAGTGAAAAATTATATAAAACCCAATAGTCTGCTATGGCCGAAACTGGCCGAAATATATAGAAACTGGAGGAAAATCTAAAAAACAAAACTTCTTAGAATTATATAAATTTTATAAAAAGGGCAAAATTATATAAAATAAAGTCAAAATTCTATAACCGAATAACATACAAATCTCTCAAAATTATTTAAAAACATTTAATTTAGTAACAAAATCCGATATAAAGCAAAAACCTAAGAAATTTATACAACCGAAAGTGTCCGAAATTTCACAAACCTGAATGAATAATTAAAAAAAAAAAAAACATCTCAAAACTGCTTAAATGCTTTGAAACAGGAAGAAAGTAGAAAATTAAAAGCATTTTCTATAGCAGAAACTAAATGATATATATAAAATTTTTTTAAATTTTAAATAAAATGTGCAAAATAATGTAAATATAATAATAATTTTATAATCGAAACTTACCAAAATGTATAAAAATCAAACGAAAATCTTAAGAAGTTATTTAAATGTTTGAACTGTATTAAAAACAGGTAGAAAGTAACAAAACTATTTTCAAAAACTAAAAAATCTTAAGCCGAAACTGACCGAATTTTTTTTTACATCTGACCGAAAAATTTTGCCGAAATTAAAAAAATAATATAAGAAAACATGTCAAAAACGAAAAAAAAAAAAAAAAATTAATTTAAACAAATTTCTTAATAAATATACCCAGGAAAAATTGTATTAGTACTTGTTCTACTTTGGCGTTACGACTAATGATTTTTGTTTGAAATTGTCACCTCCAGAACTAATTCTGTGGAAGTGTTAGCTAGCCAGAACCCATTCTATGAAACGGTTCTAGAACTAGTTTTTTAATCAATGATTTTTATTCGAAATTGTCACATTCAGAACTAGTTCTATAGAAGCGTTTAGGGAACGGTTTCAGACTCTGTTTTTTTTTTTATTATTATTTTTTTTATTGTAATGGGATATTTTCTAAAGCCCACTTTAAAATCAATTTGATTTTGTAAATACAATTTTTTCTTTTTATAATTTTTGGAATTTTTAAAATCTTTTATACAAGTTTCTTAAACACTTCTAGGAAGTCATTTAAGAATCAGTAATTTGTTCTCAGAAGTGATGTAGAAGTCATACAGAATTAGTTCTTAAGCACTAAGAACTTAAGGAATGTTAAGGAACGAATTTTGAATCAAAATAAGTTTTTACACCATCAGTGTCAGAATTGGTTGTGATACCATTAGTTCTGTGGATGTTATTAAAGAATATGATTACATCAGTTCTAAAACTAATTATTTAAGAACATGTTCTGAAATTTTTCCTGGGTAGAATTTTTTTAATATATATTTATTTTTTAAATTTCCATTTTTCTTACTCTATTTAAAAAAACAATACCTTTCACTAATTTGTTACTTTTAGCATTTTCTCCTGAAGTGAACATTACATGATTGCTTCCTTTTATTTTTTTATTATTTTATATTGAAATGTCTCTGCTTTTTATTTGCCACAAACCCTCTCTCTCTTATCTTTTTGCTGGTTGTTATGACATGTCAACGTCATAAATGGCTGGCTATCTGTTTTACATTTTTTTCAAGCGATTGTTGTAACTATTTTTTTTTTTTTATACATATTTTCCATTTTTATGATGATTTATTTGTTGTTATAGTTGTCATGGTTTGGTATTTCAAACTAATTGATTTTAATTTATTTTTATATTAAAGATGACATTTTTGCTGTTGATTTTAAAAAAGGTAAACATTTTTATTAAGGGAATAAATTTAACAAATTTTCCGTCATGGAAATATTTAATAGTTAAAAAGAGTTAAGAATTTTTCTAAATAAATAGAAAAATATACAAATCTTTAGATGAAGCTTAGATCTAAGTATAATTTTAAGTTTTAAAAGAAATAGAGAAAATACTTTTAGGATATTTAACATAAGAAAATACACTAAAAATTAATTTAATTCATATTAAATTTAATTTTTAGTGTTTTAATAAAAAAGCATTGCCTACTTTTAGTATTTTTAAAAATTTCGTTATAATTAGAAACTTTTACAATTTTTGTATAGATTTTTTTTTTTTTTTTTTTGTATAATTTAGTATGTGCTAAACAACTTTTATAACTTTTTATACAATAAATTATTTTTTAAACTTCTATAAAATGTCAAGAGTCTTATATTATTTGTAAAATGTTATAATAAATGTGTAGCCTATTTTAAATTATAAAAAAAAGAAAAGTTTTGTTTATATTACCAAGACTTTAAAAATAAGTTTCAAAAGATTTTAAATAACAAATAATTTCTATTTGAAATTGAAATAAATATATATATTTTTTTAAAGCTGAATATTTTTTAGTAGCAATATTTTAGCCTTTTGTATTTATCTACTTTTAATTAATTATAGAAGAAAATTTTACTTGCCTATTCAAAGGGGTTTATCAAAAAAAGTCTGCTTTATAATTTTGTTATAGTAAAGAAAATATATATATATATTTTTTTTCTTTAGTTAGTCGTACAGGTGAACAAAATAAAATATAAAATTTGTGGCTTTTTTTTAAAGAGGAGTAAATGTCGATAAGAAAAATAAACAAATTTAAAACTTCACAAAAATTATAGTATACTTTAAGGCGGCCTAAAAATTAATATAAAAAATATTGGCAAATAAATTATTTCGAGATTAATTGAAATCGAAAGGATTTCAATAATATTATTTTCAATTAAAACTAAATGATTTTAAAAAGAAAGTAACAAATGGGTTTTTAAATCCAAAAACGTTTCTTAAATATACTTGTATCGAATAGAGTAACAAATGTTATAATCCTGTTGTAGTGAATCAGAAGAGAGTGTTTGGTAGGAATTGAACCCAGAAGCCTTACATTATTATTTAAAACCGCCTGGAAATAGGCAATGATTTTTTTCTCATATAATTATTAAGGGAAAATATAGGATATTGTAAATTAAAATAATTTAAAATTTCTTTGTTAAAGAAAATATAAAAACAATTTTAGTGACTCCTTTAGAGTAGTCAGTATTGAGTTACTGTTTCAAAAATTTTTATAAAAAACAACAAATATTTCTATACATTTTGTCGAAACGTTTTTTTAAATTCATTAAAATTGTTTTATATTTTATTAAACAAGGAAAATTTTAATTATTTTAATTCACAATGAAAAGTTAACTTTAAAGCCCAAATTACATTAGTGCGTAGAAAGCAGCAGGAGTGTGTGCTGACACAATTAGCCGATATTTAACACTATTTGTTATTGAAATGATTACATTTGGTCAGCAGCAGTTTGCAGTGCTAATTTATTTAGCCCTGTTTTTAAATTTACTGCGCTGCTTTCAGATTGAGGGCGAGACAAAAAGAGTGAGCAAAGAAATGAGACACTCAAAAACCCAAGATGGTGGTTGTAAATGATCACTGTCTATTAGAGTGCTCCAAAAAAACGAAGTTTCGAAAATTGTTCTATGGGTTATAAAAATACGTCGTGCAAAAAATTAGGGCAATAGGACTACGTTAACTGGTGCCGCAACGGCTCTGAAGTTTGAAGATGCATTTACAAGGGGAAAATATGCATTTTTTTCAGTTTTCACAAAAATTTTGTCATTAAATAGTTAGTTTTGCATTTTATTGTAAAGGAATCGTAATGTACACAGAATTAGTGTTACAAAAAGATATAAAACACAAAAATTGGTGGAAAAATGTAAAAGTTATTGAAAATTCCCCAGGCCATTAACGTGTTTTAGAGCACTTGAATACGAAATGTGACAAAAAAATAAATATATTTTTAAAAGTATTCAAATAAAACAATTGTTTTACTTAAAATATATCTGTAGTTACTTGAATGTGAGTTTTTGTCCTTATAGAATAACGTAAACCTGTTCTCAGCTATGGTCAAAAAATGTTGATCTTTTTAACGGCCGTTTCAAATTTCAGTTTTTTTTGATATTTCGTTAAACAAATTTCAATATTTTTGGGAGATCTCATAGGGATTTATGGACAACAGATTACGGAATAAAACAGTAAAAAAATTAGGTCAAATACCTCTTATAGTTTGCCTGTACCTGCATTTTGAATTCGGCGGATTTCGAGAAACCCCCATTTTTATGTAATATTTTGGCAAATCAGCTATTTTATTACATTGTTGTGTATTTTAAATGGAACTTTTTTAAAATTTTATAATCCACATAATTCTAAATATAAATCAAGAGTTTCGTACAATTTGGACGACATTAACCCATAAACTTTAAAGGTCAAAGGTCAAATTTTGTAATATTTGCAATTTTTGATGGAAACTAGTCGAAATTTTATATATTTTTCGGTAGATTATCATAAAACTTAAGAAATTTATTTATTAACAACCGATATTTACAATGACAGTGAAAAAATAAAATTAACCCTTAAACGGCCTCGGGGTCAAAATGACCCCAATGATTTAAAAACATGCCAATTTGAATATATTTCAATAAAACCCGTTTGCAATCTCATTAATTCAGCAAATTGATAAAAAAAATTAGGCATTAACCCTTTTTGAATATGGTGTCACATTAATTCAGCAAATTTATAACAAAAATATACCCTATTAACCCTTTTTGAAACAATTTAACAACAATTTAACCCATATAACAATTTTAGGGGGGAGGGGGGGGACGGCCTGTAGGATAACATTTTTTTCCTTCATACAAGCTTGGAGCACTCTACTGTCTATGCTTATTTGTAATCAGGGATGATAAATGCAATTCTCATTATTGTACTAAATTGAATAGAAAATTGTATTCGTTAGATTCTTCCAAAACTTTACAATATCTTTTGATCAATATATCCTTGGTAAATCTGTTAAAATGGTAAGTTGATATTAAGGTAATAAATATCGTTCAAGTTAAACATAGAAAATCGTAGAAATTACGTTAGACCATACTCTGTGTTGGCAAATTGATGAAGGTGATAAATGATAACTTGATGAATACGGGTATAGCTATATCAGGTTCTTAAAAAAAGTCTTATACAGAGCAAAAAATTGTACATTTACTAATCATCTAATTTGTTTTAGCTTCAAAAAATTTTAAATTTTTTTAAATAAAAAAGCTCTTAAAAATTTAAATCTTTCTATGTTGAGAAATAGAAAGGTATGTATTTGCATTCTTTAAAAAATGTCAGAATTGAGTTAAATAAACGCATATCCAAAAGAGCCACTTCAATAAGGATAATATTCAGGTTTAAATAATTAAATTTACATCCATTAATTAAGGAAATTTTAATTACTATTCAAAAATTTTATTATATTTCTTTTAAACTATTATTAATAAATATAGCGTAGCTACTACGTTAACAAAATGCCAGATTGTTTATACCAAAGAAGCCTCCTCTGCAAATCCTTCAATCGATATACACCTTTGAAAAGAAAGCTAGAGTTCCCGAATTCAACTCTGTGAGTTTAATAGTCTCCACCAATATCAATCTGAGTTCTATATGAGTTCTATACGGCCAAAAATCCAATCTTATAAATGTAAGGTTATCCAAAATTATTGCATGTGACAAATGTAAGCTTCGTTAAATACTAACGCGTGACAGTTAGGCGACATGAAACACTTGGTCATTGCAGTGTTGAGACGCAAAATTCTAGAAGGCCAAACAGCAAAAAGCAATAATTAAAACGACTAGGTAGTTGATCCACATCCTAGAGCTACCTTACTAATGATATATTTATAAGCTAACTTATATAATTGTACTAAATTTATGACTGGAGTACTGCTGTACTTTTGAAGAGCAAATTGTACTGAAAAAAGTACAATTGTACTGATTTTATCATCCCTGTTTGTAATTATAACCGCAGCAACCTGTTGTTGTGACGCTAAGCAGCTGATTATTTTTACTGACACTGTAGCTGACTAGGCGTTATTGTAATTTGGTCTTAACTGTTAGGAATAAAAACATTGCCTATTTTCAGGCAGTTTTAAATAATCAAAAACTTTGCATATCTAAAACACAATAAATAATTTTTTATGTTAAATTAAGATTAATATTTATTATTTAAAGAAAACTCATTTGGAGCACACATTTTAAGACCAATTCTTGGCAAAAGTAAAATGATAAATTTTTAAATTTTTACAACTTTTATTAAAAAATTTCCTAGTTTAGGTTATTAACATTATGAATATTTTTTTACCATTAAAAATATTCATTTTGTTATAAAATTTACATAAATATATTTTAGTATTACGTGATATTTAAAGCGATTTAATAAAAAATAACACCAAATTGTTAAAAAAAGATAAACTAGCAAATAAAATTTCAAAATAAATCAAACAATTTAAATTGATAAGAAAAAGTAAACAAAATTTCTATATGCCGCACAAATAAACCCCCTTTAAACTACTTAAAAATCTTTTGAAAACCCCAAAAAAAAAGTTAAAATTAAAATTGTGATAAGATGTTAAAGAAAATAGTTTAATATTAATAAAATAAAACAAAAACAAAATAATAATCGTATTAAAAAAAAAAATATATAATAATAAAACGTATAATAGTTAAAACAAATGCCATTTTTTTATCAAATAAGCAATAATAATTTAATTTATTAAAAGCCAAAATAAAAAACGCCTTTAAAATTTAATCAATTCATAAAAAAAAATCCCATACAATCAAACAAAATTTTTCTCTTTAATCTTGTATAACAAAGATTTAATAAATACAATTTGTTTGAAGAAAAAAAAAAAAGGTGCTAATGAAATCTATTTAAATAAATTATTATAATGAAATAAAAAATAAAATATGAAAATGAAATTTATCACAAACAAAATGATTTATTATAATAAATAAATGAAAACACAACACCAACTAATAAAATAAAAAAATAAAATATAATATAATAAAAGTAATAATGAAATCATTATAAATATAATAATTTATTAAATCAACAACTAAATAAATGGAAGCCTTTCAAATAATTTGCAATATCAACAACATTATTATTAGCAGCAACATCAGCAGCAACAAAAGCAACATTATAAACATTTTCTTTTTTTCTATATATGTGACATTGATTTTTCTTAGACTTTATCAAATGAAATGAAAAATTTTCCAGCCTTTATATAAATATTTCCAAACGACAAATGAGTCCTGTAGCTCATTGTATATGTATGAGTGCATTTATAAGACATCATCTTTAAGTTAAAGTTTTTTTTTTTTTATTATACATTCGCACACATGTGTATGTTAAAAGCCTGTGTGTTTGAAGCAAAAAATATATTTATTTATTTCTTAAACAAATGATTTTCTTATAAAATAAAAAAATAAAAAAATACACCAAAAGTAAAAAAATAAAAACTAAACAAACAACCAACATGTACGAATATTTATGACTGCCTGCCTGTTGCCCAACTCATACGTACACCAACATTTATATATACTTTAACACTTTTACATTTTTTTCACACACACACACATTGACACTTTTACTAGCTAATAACAAGAAAAATCTAAAACAATATACAGCCTTAAAAGAAATAAACATTAAGTGAAAATTTATATATACATATGTATATGTGAGGAAAGAAAAAAAAAAAAAAGGAAAAAGTAATTCTTAGTAACAAAAAAAAAAAAAAAAAACAATTCCTACATACATTTACTTTCCTCCTTCTACGTCTCCCTATCTCTCTCTCATTGGCATCAAGGTTGAGTTTTAAAAAAACTTTACGCTGATGATGGGATACATCATGGGTTGTGCTTGTTTTAAAGGTAGGTTTTACTTTCTTACTCTTACTAATAAACTGTTTTAAACATAAATTTTGTTCCTTAAATATATAAAAATAAAATAAATAAAAAAAACCGCAAAAAATAAAAAAGAAATTTTGTGTAGGTAATTTTTCATTTTGTTGTCAAAATTTTAAAGGCTTCAAGTTAAATATTAAAAAAAAAAAACATTTTATCATTTTTCATACAGGATGATGATTAACATGATTTGGAAAAGTAATTGTTAAAAATGTTTAAAGTAAATAATATTTCAAATGAAATAATACTTTTTTGAAGACATAAGTATTGAAGAATACTTAAATGAACACATGAAATTAAGACTATACTGGAAAAACTTTCTAATTTATTTAGAAAAAAAAAACAAAAAAAAATTTGTAATTTTATAACTAGTATAACACAAGGTAACATTGCTTCAAATGTAAAGGGGATATATATATATATATATATATATATATATATATATATATATATATATATATATATATATATATATATATATATATATATATATATATATATATTTGTCATTCCGTTTGTAGTTTTTTTTTTTTTTTTTTGTCGAAATGCAAAAAAAGTTTATATTTTTGGGATCCTTTAAAAAAATTATGTCGATATTACAATGTCTGTCCCTCCACTTGTCGGTTTAAGTGGTGTTTATGAAGCCCACTAATAACTGCCATATAAAATATATATCAAACGATCAGAAATCCTTTTGAGAATTTTGCTTCAGTTCTAATCCAAATAGTTTTATTAATTTTTTGTGTCGTTTTTATCAACAATTATTTGTGAATATAACTTTTTTACCAAATGGCCTAAAAGTTTTAAGATAATATATAACAAATAAATAAAAAAAATTAATAAAATATAATAAAAATTTCATAGTGATAAATTTTTATTTTAAATTTTCCAAAAAGTACTATGTTTAAGAAGAAATAAATAAACAACCCAAGCAGTTCAAACTTTAAAAATTATGGAATAGAATTATTTATTACACTGGTCGACAAAAAAAATCCTCTCCCAAAGACGAATAGTTGTACTTGATGCATTTTGATGTACTAAACACGAATCTGCTTTCAGTTTTTTTCCATCTGGTCTGAATTTTTTTTATGGGCGTATCTAATATTTCGTCCTTAGTAAGGCCATTACTCTAGTATATTTCTTCATAACTCAAGAACGGTGTGTACGATTGACATAAGTGAGAGGCGGACTAAAAATATCTTTAAATCCTCCAAACTTCATTTCTTATGTTCTCTATAGTTTCGGATTTATTTTGAAATAAATGGCCGGAAAAAAAACTTTTTTATGCAAAATTTTAGATTTTTTTGTTACCTAAAGATGCACACGAAAATTGTCTTCTTGATTTGTCAACATAGTTTTTTATTAATTAAAGAATTTCAGAGTTATGGATCAAAATTTTCACGATTTTTCAATTTTTTTTTTTTTTTTTTTTGCTACTAATTACAGAATAATTACAGAAATATTAACTGAACAAAAAATTATGTAAATTCGGCTCAAAGATAATTTAAATCGCTATCCACTGGAGTTTAATTTATCTTAATTGGACAAACCGTTCTTGAGTAATACAAGCGTGACTGCCTAAAAGCGGAGTCATAGTAGTCATGCCCATTAAAAAATCAAAACGTGATAGAAAAAAAGTAAAAGCTGATTCTTGTTTAGCACGTGTAATTCTATCTAATTCACCTATTTTTTTTTTTTTTTATTTAAGACAAAAAAAAATTGTGTTTTTTGCCCACTAGTGTATTTCTACTTAGCTATAGGTATACATGGGTATCCTAACTTAACTGTGAATGCAATCAAGATTTGTACACACAGAAAAAAGATTAGTTGGAAAACGTTTAGGAGTATATAATTTAAATCTGGATAATTAAAATATTGTATCAATAATTATAAATTATATTCTTCTATCGATTTTTTATAATTATAGATAAAAAGAAGTAATTGCTTTGGTATTTTAATTCCAGCTATTGTTAAATTTATTAATTTAACTAATAGGTGTCTTGATAAAATATATTTTACCAATTCAGTAGAGAAAAAAGAATTGAAAAATCATTTTATAGAATTTATTAGTCACCGCCATAAAAAATTTGTTTGTAAAGCAGTTAGTTTCTTTTAAAATATGTTTGAAGTTACTCCAGTTACTAATTAATCATATATAAATTCAATTCAGTATTCCTAACTTCTAATATTGGGCACTCTGATTAAATAATTGGAATTTTATTGTTTTGACATTTTTAATAAAAAATATTTAAAATTGTTTAAAGATAATTAACAGAGAATAGAAACGAATTTATATAAAATTTAAAATGTTAAAAAATTAACATAAATCACGAAACTATACAGATATATATATGTATATATATCTTTAAATCTATTATATATATAATGGTAAGATTCATCTTTGATAACATCCTTGAATGTATACATATGTAATAATTTCCTCTTGTTACAATTTTAGATATGATTGCGGAAAAAAAAAACATTTGTAATGGATATTATGACGAAAGTGAGCGATATGAAAGTAAAAGTGGATGTTTCCTTCACTTTAAAATAGTAAACTTTTTCTTTTATTATGGAACTAATAGCCTATGAAACACATTCAAAAAATATGATTATAAATATGTATGTTCTCCTTTATCTACATACATATATACATATTTCATTGTGATATAAAATATTGATAATTTATCTTTTCAGATGATGCTAATATACATTTGTTTCAGATTTGAGAACACAAATTCCTTCGCAGTAGAAAACCAATCAAAAGGAGCAATAACTTGGTCACACAATTTAACAAAAATTATGCTGTAATATAAAGTTCCGATATCTTGGGGTCATTTCTAGTGTGCTGATCTTTGGTCCGTATGAATTCACCAAATTTATATATAAATATGTGGCTTAGAGCTTAATTTTTATAAAAAATATTAATAAAAAAAATATTAAAAAGTAAAAATTTTGGTGATATTTATTGAACCCGATGATTCGGTAGTAGCAACCATTAGGTATGTGGAATTTAATTTGAATAGTTTCCACAAATTTGGTTATCATGACTAAAATGTTTTTTCGTTGTAATTATAATATCGATACTGGTAAATGAAATATTCGACAATTGCAGCCGATTCATGTGGTAGTTGGTGCAACCGACCAGATTCGTTTGGCAAAAAATTCGGTTGTGACAACGAATCTCTTTTCTCTGTGTACATAAATTTTTATGATACGTGGCTTTATTTACCCGTAGTTTTACCAGCTTTGAGATAAAGATGATAAACTGAAACATTTTTGATGATTTCACTTTTAGAAAGAAGTTTAAGCAAAAAAATCTTAAATTTAGCATGAAAAAAATTTTTCGGACACTTATTTCGAAATATTTTAATTGAGCGGACAGCGATTTAAAGCCAATTTTATTCCACATATTTTGGTGTATCATTTATATAACTCGTGCATACCGTTCTCGAGTTATAGTGAAATATACTCGAGTAATCGGCTTATTTAAAGCACAATATTAGACACGCCCATAAAAAAAAAATCTCGACCTGATGGAAAAAAACTGAAAGCAGATTCTAGTTTAGCATGCGGAATTCCATCTAGTTTAAATATTTTTTTTTTTTTTTAAGGAGCACGAAAAAAAATTTTTTGTCGAGCATTTTTTTGTTTGATAAATTTTAAAATTTTTTGCATACCTTAAGGCATTTCCTAATAAATTATTTTGTTGCTGAAAGTCAAATATAAACTGAATTGATGATTGTAATCTTCTTATATTCTTGTTGATGTCCTGACCTATAACTGAGTACTTCTTGTATGTCTAACAAAAAATTAGTTGAAAAACTGTTTATGGAAATTCCCAGCAAAAACTTTGTTTGCCAGGTAATGAGATAAGATGCTAATATAATGGCTTTACACTACTTCCACATGAGCTGAATAATCTATTACTTTAACACAGTGATGACATTAAAGGCAACTACTTACCTCTGGTCATTACTTAGATGTCACTACAAGAACTAATTACTTTTAAGTTGTTAAATAACTTATTGATTTTAAAATATTATTGAAGTGTTTATAAGTTAAAACAAAAGGAACTAGTTGCGTTTTAGGTTATTAACCCAGCAAAAGCTTCGCCTACTAAATAACGTGATTTGTAAGCGAAATCAGTATGGAAAACAGCTTCCAATTTTAGTGCTGTAACTGATGAATTTTGTTCGCGATGTCCAAAATTTCATAAGTTTTTATTTGGGTTCCAAAAGAGTTGTATTGGATGCTGATTTTTTTTTACATACCAGAAAAAGCATTTGGTTCGGTTACTGGTTGTGTTTGTTAGTATGCCGTCTTACTCGCTCCACCACAACCAACTTATAATTTTATGTGCTAAAAGGTGGTTTTCATATAGGGAAATAAATAAACACAATTTATAAAAAAAAAAAAAAAAAAATTTGCCTTAAGTGGGAGTTGAACTCTCTTTGAATTTAAATACACATTTTTTTAGTTACGCGCTCTAGACAACTGAGCCTCGTAAAAATCAAATTACTTTCATATTTACTAAATACTAGTTATTAAAGTACTATTTGGTAATGCTGCGAGTGGCGAATAAGGCTACATTGCAATGCATACAGGAAGCTGTTGCTTTTAGAAATAGAAGCTAAGTTTTTGCTGGGTAATAAGTAATATATAAATAAGTAAGGAGTGAGATCGAAAAATTCTTAACATAATATTCAATAACATGGAAACGGTTGATCTTAGAGTTTTTAATATTTTTTTTATCATTTGATAATTTAGCACAGATTACAGAAATATATAAAAATTTATGGTTCTAACCACTAATTGTGGACCATTTCTGAAAACCCTTTCTTTGGAGATTTGATAGTTGCTTCAGTCACTTTTTTGGAACAGTGTGCACATCTTCTGTTAAAATCTTCGGTATTTTGGGACACCTTTTTTGTGCTCTTCAATTCACATTTCACAAGAGCTCAATATCTCTCCACTGGTCTAAGCTATGGACAATTTTGAAAATTGACCTCTCTTGGTACTAAAACTATGTTATTGATTTGGTACCACTTCAGAGCTTTTTTAACGTAGTGACATGATACCAAATGGGTCCAAAAATATGTGGACACGTTGTGCTTTCTTAAGAAAAGAAGAAGTCTTTTTTGCAAATATTCCTTTATGCATATTTTGGTATTTATAGATCCGAATGTATGAAATGACTTTCCTGTTTTGCCGCAACTGCAAAAAGCTTGTCAAACCATGAATTTTGTAAGAAATTTTTGCTGCTTTTGGGTCTTGAACTTATCTCCAAAATTGCTTCGAGCATTAGCAATAAAAATTTTTGAGACACAAGCTGCGAAGATTCTGCCAGCACCTACGTTTCTTCGTCAATTATACAGCTTGAGTATTTTTGTATGAAATTTGGTTTTAAATTCCGAGTCCTATTTTTGGCTTTTAATTTTTTTTGCAGAATTCTAGTTTGGAATTTTTTGAACTTTATATGTTATCAACTTTCCCACTAGCTTTAAATTTTCGCACCAAATTGTCGAAGCACTGAGAAAACTGAGCTGATTTTCTACCAGATGTGTTTGGAGTTCCTTTGGTGTTCCAAAAGAGCATTCAATTTTCTGGCCTTCCCAATATCATGTGGTCCTTTTTTCTTACCGAACTAGGTTTCACATCAATAGTCAAATTCTCCTGATACTGTTTAATAACATTAAAAACAATTTTACGGACGACATTTAATTCTGTGGCCAATTATTTGTAAGACCTATTTGGATTTTTTAAAAATTTTTTAATAACTTGTAGGATGTAAATCTTTTTCGTCACTTATTTTGATGAAAATAAGGACAAATTAACATGGTTGTTATTAAAAATAATAACTGAAGTATTTTTCCATGATAACTAGATCAAAAAAAAATTTTTGAATATTGATTCCAAAAAAAGTTATGAGGCAAAATGTGTGTTAAGATTTTTTCGATCTCGCTCCTTAACTACAAATCGGGTTATAAATGAGTAGTCACTAAACTACTTCTATGTAATGTAGACGGTATGTTGTTGTTATTGAAAAGTAACTACATACGTAACTACATGCCATTTTAAATAATTTTAAAACTGAGTTTTTTTTTTATTTTTTTCGACAAAATTTTTTGTTCAAAGTTAACTTTTTTGTAATTTTATTTTTAAAATGCGACTACTTGTGAAAAAACTCAAAAAGTTATTAAATGTTTTCTAATGTTTTCATCAATAAATTGTTTTATTTACTGCATACTTTTTTGGGCAAAAATTAACATACACATTTGGAAGGGGTATATTACTTGAGATAAAATCTAAATAAAATAAATCTTGTTATATTTACAACAAAAATGTCTTTAAGAATAATTGCATCGTTGTTGCACAGTGATCGCAAGTCGAATTTTTTTTTTTTTTTTAATTCTGTAATTTGACATTTAGAATTATTACATAATTATTTCCAAAAAAAAATCGTTTTGGGACCACAGTGCATTGCTTTTATGAAAAATTTATAATAAATTGCAGTTAAACTTGAAACATTTTGAAGACAAAACTTATTTAGTTTTATTCAAACATTGTTTCTATATTTATATTCGAAAAAACCTTATTTTAATACAATTTTATTTTCTATCTATTTTTAGGTAAGTTTTACTGGAATCTACTTCACCTTAACAATACAAATAGTTATTGTAAGTATATTTTTTTTTTAAATAAGATTGTATAATTTTTAAAAAGTTTCATTTTGATAACAAACAAAAAATGTAATGTAATGACCCCCTAAATTCAATTTAAAATTTTTTTTAAATTTAATCTCTAATTCAAATTTATTACACTCCGAATTAAGTATTTAAATTTTACTAACTTACAAAAATCATGTTAACTTCTTTTTTTTTTATTCCGTAACAATTTTTGTTAAATCCTTAATCTCTTATTGCCTACTTTAAGGATTTTCATTTAATCTTTTGCATTTTAATAATAAAGTTTCTTACTTAAAACCATCATCTTTTCATCATATTTAATTTTCTTGCTTTTTCCTTCTTTTTTTTATCATCTCTTAGGTTTGTAGTACAACATTTTAGACCATTCTTTATATTCTCAGCTCTGTACTATTTTTAAATATTTACAAGTAAATTGTCTATTATTTGACTTAGATTACGTTTACACTTACCATCACCTTTAAGCCAAGAAATGTGTAATCAAATTGTATCTTTAAATAAAATAAGGCTCTTGTAATATGAATACAAAGTCTAAGTAAAAGATAGTGAATGAATGAATGGCTGTTCTCAGTGTCAGTGGTTTTATTTTAGATTTAATTTTTTTATTTCTTTTGCATTTATTTAGATTTTAGTTGCCTTTTTTTATTTTCCCTGCTATTTCTTCTTCTTCTTCTTCTTGTTGTCTGTGGCTTGTTAACAGAAATTTATTTAAATCTCTTTACAAGTTGGTTTTATTTTTATATATTTTTTTTTATCTCACTCTTGATATTATTTCGTTATAAAATATTTTTATTTTATTTTGTATAGCATAGTTTTAGGCTAGGGGTAGATGAGGGTTTTTGTCATACTTTATACTTACATACAGTGTTGGAAAAAATAATAGGAACGACCCTTACTTTCGCAAACAGATGCAAACAGTTTCTTTATATTAAGTTTTTTTTTTTTTAGGGTCCCGCTATTTAACTGTTCCTAAAATAACGGAATTTCATTATTTATTTACTTTTTCTCTTTTGCGCTTTTATTTTATATTTATTTGAAAAAAAAAAAAAATTAGTGAAATTGTAATTTCAATTGGAAAAAATAATAGGGACGCACTACAAAAAATTACCATTAGTCAATAAAAATTATTATTTTTAACATAAACATATTAAAAATCCGTAAAGCAAAGTTTATGTGATTAATTTAATCATATTGGTTTCGTGTTTATGATTTATGTCTTCGGTAAATAAATTTAAAAATGGATTGTGGTGTTCATTGTACTGAATTTGAAAAAAATGTTATTCTGAAATTAAATTCGGACGGGTTATCAATTAAAAAAATTGCACAGATAATAAAGTGTTACAAAACTAAAGAATTCAATGCCATTTATTCGAAAAAAAGTCATGAAACTAGAGGTAGAAAGCGTAAAACGTTAGCGCGTTTTGACCAACGTTTAGTTCGACTTTCCAAAAATAACCCCTTTATGTCATCAAGTAGCCTTAAAAATGAATCGAACAATAAGAATTAGGCTGCAGGAAGACGGATTAATGGTACGCAGTCCGAAAAAAGTATCACAGTTGAGCAAGAAAAACATACAAAAAAGGTTGGAATTTGCCAGGCGACACCTGTCCCGTAAAAACTGGAACAACGTACTATGGTCAGACGAAACAAAAGTCAATTTATTTGGATCTAACGGAAAATCATTTGTACGTCGTCCTGCAAATGCTGAATTTGATAAAAAAATATATATATTTTCTATAATGCTATGGGGATGTTTTTCGGCCTCTGGAGTTGGTCCAATAGTTTGGATTCAGGGAAAAATGAATGCTGCTGACTATATAGACATTCTCCAGAATAAAATGCTTCCATTAGCTGAGGATGAAATGCCACTAAAATGGGAATTCATGCAGGATAATGATCCCAAGCATTCCGCTAGAAGCGTCAAAACGTGGTTTCAGCAGAATGAGGTGCCTGTAATGGAGTGGCCGTCCCAATCACCGAACTTACATCCCATTGAGCATCTCTGGAGAGTCCTCAAAAATAAAAATGGTAGCTTAAAGTCAAAAAATAAACAAGACTTGGGGGAAAAAATTCAAGAAACCTGGTACTCAATTCCGCCCGAGGTATGTACGAATCTTGTGGGATCTATGAATCGCCGTTGTCAGGAGGTTATAAAAATTAAAGGATCTTCAACCAAGTATTGAAAAAGTATTTGGAAATGATGCTAATGTTAAAAAAAAATATTTTTTCCAAAACATTAAGTGTACCTATTATTTTGTCCAGGCCTTTAAAAAAAAAAAAAAATATTTTTTGGCAGAACTAGTTCCTTATTTTTGCTTTATAAGTTAAAATAATTTGAAGTTATTTAATTTTATGTATATACTTTTTAATATTTATGGAATAGTAAATAAAAAAGTAAGAATATATTGAAAAATTAGAGTGTCCCTATTATTTTTTCCAACACTGTATATAAAAGTAAAATTGAATATATCATATATTTTTTGATATTTATGTTTATATAGTATTTTATATGGTTTTTGGTTTAAAACTAAATTTTTATCTTTTTAAAATAAATTTTGTGTAAACATGAGTTGCAAGTGTGTAGTAGAAAAGTCTTTAAATAAGTTAAGTAAAAGTTTTTCAATTGGAAAATTCTGTTACTTTTTTAAAAATAACTACAATTAATTAAATTGCAATTTTATAGAAATAATGTTAATATTTTGTACAAAATTGTTAATAAATCAAAAAGAAAATGCTACTTTTATAAAACAATTCTTTAAGGAAAGACAATGATGGTAGCGTTTAATAACACATGTTTATAATATGTAAAAATCTGGTTTTCTCAATCAATTCGGATACACAATATTAATAAGTACTAAGCCTCTAATCCACTTTTTTGAATTAACTCTAGTTCTTGCGATAATTCGCGATTTGTAAAATGAAGAGGTTGCACAATATATTGAAGCCTATCTCGACAAAGACTTGTCTCATTTTACTAAAAAAAAATATATCAAAAAATTCTAATTAAAATTGCCTTCAAGTCATTCTTACATTACTTTTTAAAACAGTCAACAGTTATAGATATATTAAGACTATTTTATTAAAAAATAATTAAGTTTTATACAAAATTTTGAAAAATTTTCTTTTTCAAAAAATCATAAAAATTCAAAAATGTCAAAAATTTAAATTTGTATTTTTGAATCATAAATATAAATTTGTTTTAAATAAAACAAAACATATTTTATTGAAATCGAAGTATAAATATTGATTTTATTAACAAATTAGTGAAAATACTCTTTTAAAAATTACATAGAAATATAAAAAAAAAATTTATATAATCAGCATTTATGCTTCGATTTCATTGAAATATATCTTGTTTGTCTTTATGATTAAAGAAAAAAAAAATTAATTTTAAACATTTTCCATTTTTTTTTTTTTTTTTTTTTTTTTAATTTTGTATTAAATTTTACTTTTTTCACAAAATAGGCTTAATATGTGTATACCAGTTGACTGTATTGAAAAGTAAAGTAAGAATGACTTGAAGACAATTTTAATATTTTTTTTTTTTTTTTAATAAAATCAGACAAGTTGTTTTCGATATATTCTTCAATATATGGGGCAACCTCCTTAATTTTACAAATCGCGTTTTATCGCAAGAACTAAAGTCAATTCAAAACAGGTAGATTAGAGGCTTTGTACTTATTAATACCGTGTATCCGAATTGCCTCAGAAACCCCGAGCCGCAGAAAATTTTTCCATTTTGTAAACTTGTGTAACAGTGGTCATAACCTACGCTTGTGTTTTTCTAATTAAACAAATGCTGTCATTAAGCTTTCTTTACATATATTCTTAAATAAATATAAAAGTTCTAAGTTTTCAGCCTTCTATTTTTTTTTTTTTATGTTTTAATTTTGCTGAAAAATTAGTTTTTAAAATTTTATTTCCAGCATTTTAATTTTAATTTAGAACATTCTCTAATTAACGTTTTTAAGAAATTCAAATACTTTGAAATCTTCTCTGTTATATACAATTTTCTTTTTAGTTGTAAATACATAATTTTGTACTTTTTCCTCGAAAATTAAATTTTTTATTTCATTTCTTTGATTTATATTTTTCTTTATTTAAATTCAGTTTGTTTTTTTATTTTACTTTTGTTCCTGTACAAAAAATAAAATCTTTTGAATTTCCGCCCAGGTTGGTGTAACAAGACCAACTATTGTTTCACTCAATCCTCACATACATTCGAAATAAAATAACAGCTTGTTTTCTTTGTTTGAGCTTTAATTAAGGTTAAATTTTAACAAAATTCAAGAAAATAATTTGCAATTCGAAATTATGTTATTAAATGAAAAGAGAAAATAACAAATCTACTGGATTTTTAAAGAAAATCGCTCTGAATTAAAAAAATAAACAAAAAACGAGAAAGAAAGATATAGTGGGTCAAGCCCACTATATCTATCTATCTATCTATCTATCTATCTATCTATCTATCTATCTATCTATCTATCTATCTATCTATCTATCTATCTATCTATCTATCTATCTATCTATCTATCTATCTATCTATCTATCTATCTATCTATCTATCTATCTATCTATCTATCTATCTATCTATCTATCTATCTATCTATCTATCTATCATAGCTGTAACTTATGAATGAAATAAAAAATAAAAATACTTTTTATTTCATTTCTATTTCTTACTTCTAATTAAAAATATTTGTTAATCAATCTATTATCTTTTGAATAAAAATATTAAGGATTTTTATTTATACTAAAACGATTGAATTTATTATAAATTTGTATCTGATTGAACAAAATAAATTAAAAATTAAAATATTTTATTTAACCAAAAGAAAAACAAATATATTTTTATAAGAAGATAATCAAAAGCTTTTTATTTGACTATTTTAAAGTTTAATAATATTCATATGTATTTTATTTAAATAAAAAATATTCAACAAATCTTTCTGATTTTTATTCAAAAACTTTATATTCAAATAGAAACATTTAAAATAAATATTTTTATTATTTTATTCAACAAAAACTCCAAAAAATAAAAATATTCAGCCTCAAAAGGCTTGAATAACAAAAAATTATAAAATTTTTTCAAATATTCAAGTATAAAAAAATATTTTACTTATTTTTCTTTTTCAAAGTAAATTTAAAACTATTCAAACAAATTCATGTTGAATAAAAATATTCAAAAGTTTTCTATGAATAAAAAAAATTGAATGTTTTAAAACAGATGTTATTTTATTTTTAAAATGGAAAATAAAATAAAGAACAATTGTATTCAAACTAAAGAAATAAAATATATTTTAAAATTAGTTAAAGACTTAGGAATTTGATTTATATTTTATAAATTCATATTCGAATACTTTTGTGGAAATTTTATTTTATCTAACTTGTTAACAAATGGAATAATATTTAAATAATTTTTATTCAAATTAATTCCAAGTAACTGAAAATAATATTACAAAGAGTATAAAATAATTTTAAAGAAATTTATTTCTAAAAATATAAATAAAATATTAAAATAATTTATTTTTAACAAATATTTTGATTGAAAATATTCACAATGAACAGCTATGCTATCTATCTATCTATCTATCTATCTATCTATCTATCTATCTATCTATCTATCTATCTATCTATCTATCTATCTATCTATCTATCTATCTATCTATCTATCTATCTATGTATCTATCTATCTATTTATCTATCTATCTATCTATCTATCTATCTATCTATCTATCTATCTATCTATCTATCTATCTATCTATCTATCTATCTATCTATCTATCTATCTATCTATCTATTTACTTATTTATTTATTTATTTATTTATTTATTTATTTATTTATTTATTTATTTATTTATTTATTTATTTATTTATTTATTTATTTATTTATTTATTTATTTATTTATCTATCTATCTATCTATCTATCTATCTATCTATCTATCTATCTATCTATCTATCTATCTATCTATCTATCTATCTATCTATCTATCTATCTATCTATCTATCTATCTATCTATCTATCTATCTATCTATCTATCTATCTATCTATCTATCTATCTATCTATCTATCTATCTATCTATCTATCTATATATATATCTATCTATCTATCTATCTATCTATCTATCTATCTATCTATCTATCTATCTATCTATCTATCTATCTATCTATCTATCTATCTATCTATCTATCTATCTATCTATCTATCTATTTACATTGAATATCCTTGTAATATTCATAAAGTTTATTCCTTTAGCTTTAGAAGAAAATAATTATAAATGTGGTTTTATTATTAGCAACATGAGTGTACTTTCTATTATTAAATTTTTCAAAAAACCAACACAAAAAAAATTCCTTCTTCAGTTTGCGGTAAAATTTATGTATTCGTATACAAAAGTTTAGTTCCATACAAATATAAATGTAAGTTCTTAAAAACATTTTAACTGCATACAAAGTCGCACAAACACATGTGTGCATGTCTAATTTTTCGTGATACAGTGTTACTTTATAAACATAAACACGAGAGTAGTTTCAAAAGTTATATTGTAAAGCAGCGAAAACCAATGGCTTGGATTTAACTTAATCTAAAGGACTTATTCATCCATATCGATTTTAAATAAAATTTTTATTAAAAAAAAGTATAAAAACTTGGCAACAATCTGTTGCAAGTAAATGCTTGCCAAAATAAAAAGAAATATGTTTTAAAACATACATTTAAGGAATTTTTTCGATCAGCCTTATGATAGTAATATGGACATGACGTGTTTTTCTAATATATATGCATCACATTTGTAATCATATGTACATTCAATGTTTCTATGTATGTGGTTACATGCATTAAAGTATGTGAATGTGTATTTAAATCCCTACAGTTCTGAAAGTATTTTTCGTTTTTATACCTACGATCAAAAATATGGGGGGTATATTGATTTTGTCATTCCGTGTGTAATATGTCGAAGGAATCATTTAAGACCCCATAAAGTATATATTTTCTGGGTCCTGGTTCGATTCTGAGTCGATTTAGATATGTCCGTCCGTCTGTCCGCCTGTCTGTTGAAAGCAGAATACTGCTCGAACGGGATAACGTAGGGGGACGAAATTTTGCTCAAATATTTATCTTATATAGGTTTTGTTTGGTATTGGTATTTGGGCAAAATCGGTTAATAAATAAAACACTAGTTATGGGCTAAACACTAGAAACTTAGGGTGTCCGTTGTACTTTTCTGCTTATATCTCTTAAACGAAAGCATTTACGACAACGAAATTTTGTACAGATAGTTCGGGGGTCGATATAAATTTGGAAACGAAAAATGGGCGTGGTCCGCCCACTTCCCATATAAGGTGAAACGTCAACGAAATTTTGTACAAATAGTTCAAGAACCAATGTAAACTCGGAAACAAAAAAATGGGTGGACACTTTACAAATATTTAAAAATTATAGAAAACTTGTTCAGGTTCGATGTGGACAAATTTGTCATTCTGTGGAGAGATCATTTATCTGAAAGTTTAGATTCTCTTCTACTTCTATATTGATCTGCTAATAAAACACAAAGAACCCACGCTTGGATAAAAGCTAGGTCAAAAGTGTCGCTTAATTGAATTTTTTAATTTAAATTTTCGCAATAAAGTTAGGTACCGAATAAAAATAGACAAAAATTATGTGTAAATATCAATTAAAATGATGAAGCTAGGTTGTGATGTTTTCAAAGTTAATTTTTTTATTTTTTTTTTTTTTACATTTTTGTAAATGAGTAAAAAATTTAATTTTCATCAACTTTCAGTGTATTTATTTTAAATAAAAAGTCTTTTAAAGTAAAAATTTAAAATGGAACCATCAATTTCAGGTATTTAAGTGTACTTTTCTTCAAGTATTTGTGAATTTTATTTTGTCCCAATATTTTTGTTATTTTTTTGAAAATTGTCCTAAAATGGACTAGGCTTAAATTTTCATGGAATAATACTTGAAAAGTTACAGGATGTTTGTTCTGAAAATTTTCTGAAAAATACTACATATTGTTCACTTTAATATTATGGAAAAAAATTGTGCGCATATATAGCCCGATTTGAGAAATTGTTTTACAAAAAGTCTAATAGATTTCATACAAAAAACAGTTGTCTTTGCATTATCAAACATTAAACAGTGGGGCAAAATCGAAATAAATAATTTCTAATCAGCTGGTTGGATTTACATGAAATTTCACATAAGCGTAGCAGAGGAAAGTAGCATTTTGAGTTTAAAAGCAGGATCCCATATACGCTTCAGGAGTGGAGCTATGGGGTTCAAAATAGGGTACTTATGTCATAGAAAATGTTTAACCACTAGCGATTTTTTTCCTTACCCGATTTCCAAGATTTTTATATTACCTTAAAGTCCCTGATAAATCCTTTAGAAAACATGCTTGCATTTACTATTTCTCTTATATATTCTTCGAGATATATTCATTTCAAATTTCAACAATCTCAACTTTGCAAGATGTTGGTCAAGTCTTTTCAATATATCCCAACATTTTCAAACGATAGTTTTCGCACTTTGTTAAGGAACAATATTGTCTATCGAATAAAGAAAATTTTAAGTCACCCAGCAAAAATTGCTGCATACCCAGAAGCAGGTTTGTAAGGGAGAGATAAAAGAACTCTCCCTTACCAACCTGCTTCAAGAAGGCATGATTTTTGTTCGTGATGTCCCACTTGGTAGGGCTCTTTGGTGCGCTATGTATTAGGTTCATACATGCCTTTATTATGCGCATTTTAAGGCATCATATATGTGATAATTTCATGCCTCTTTTATGTGCATCTTTTAGAGATCCAAGAAGCTGTGAAATCATGCCTTGAATTTAAATAATGCATTTATAAAAAATATTATTTTTATTTATTATTATTTTTTATTTGATTTGTTTTATAAAAAATTAAAAAGAAAAATCGAAAATTTTTTAAATCAGATCATCAACTGGCCTTTTTATTGGGGTAATCCTTAATTATTTAATCTGCAAAAAAAGATAATAAAAATAAAAAGATATATTACTTAATAGAAAAAAATTAACAAAAAAACATAAGATTATGTTATACGTACCGTATATTAAAAAAATAAATAACCCATTGTTTTTTCTCTAATCGTTTTTTTTTTTTTTTTTCTAATCGTATAAAAACAAAAACACAAAATTTCTTCAAAACAAGTCAAACTGAAAATTAAAAAAAAGTAATAAAACACAAAATACGTTACAAAACATGTCATTTCTTGTAAATTATAAAGAAAACTAAAAACAATATACATATTTATAGCTTTATTAATTTAATAAATAATATTATTTTATTAATATAATAGTTATTTAAAATAAATATAATAATTTTACTTACAATTTTAATATAATTTTTGTACATTATTTTTTCCGACTTTCACGAACAAACTTACCTCTTAACACTTTGAACGCTCGATCACAACTAATCAACTCAATTGAAAATATTGCATCATCCAACTTAGCAGAACTTTTTGTATTAAATTGTAAATAAAAATGGGGAGAAGAAAGTCATTCGCTTACAATCTTGCATCCACGTAAGCGAGAGAGGATGCAGGTTGTAATTCGGTAAAAGAAAATATGAGCCCAATGTAAATTTTTCGCTTCCTTTTATAGCTTACTCAAATGCGCATCAATGATGTGCTATCGGCAGGCATGAATAATTTTGCACTGCTTACCAGTTCCTAAAAAATTTTTGCTGGGCAATATCTTTATTGAATCAACAAATAAACGATGTTGAATTGGAAAATTTGCAAAAATTAATAAACACACGGACGGAAGGACAGACATTAGAAATCTTTAAAAAAAAAAAGTTTTAAAATTCCAAAAATATATTATTTTCTTACTTCTTGACCAATGTTAAAAATAAATCTAAATATTAAAGTATTGATATCATTTTTCCCTGAATTAAGTGCCATTTTTGACCCATTTAACCCAAATGTATAGACGGATTCAGCCAAAAAAATTTTATAATTCTAAAAATTTGTTTTATACTTATAAATAGGAAAATGAAACGTGATCCTTAAAGTGTTGATATCACTTTTCCCTGAATTATGCATAATTTTCGAACCATTTTACTCTAATGTATAGACAGACGGACGGACATTACCATTCTGCCAAAAAAAAAATATAGAATTCTAAAACTGATCATTAAAATATTGATATTACCTTTCCTTTAATTAATCGCCATTTTCGACCCTTTTTACCACAATATGCATTGATTCGCATTAAGTAGAACCCTTCAATAGTTAAGATACAGATTTCAGATCTTCAGGGTATTGTAGTATGCTTTTTACAAAAACAATAGCAAAAACAAATTTTCTTCAATTTGTTGTTGTTCGTTTTTAGAAAATTATGTTATTTTATATTTTCATGTTTTGTTTTCATTTTTTTTTTTTTTTTTCATAAAAAATGTTGTCATCAACATTAACTATAGGTTTTTGTTATTGTTGTAGTTGTTGTTTATTATCTAATGCAACGTCATTAATTTTCTAATATATATACTGAAAGAAAAACATTTATACGCTCACTCTCCCAAACAGAAAAGGCATCATTATGTTAAAACGTTAAAAAGTTGTTTTATTTTCTCTCTTTTTTTCTCTCTTTAAAAAATGTCTCAGGATAATTTATAATGATTTAAAGGAATGTGTATACTACAAGACCAGTGTGTGTGTGTTTATTTTGAAAGCTATAGAGAGAGAGCATATAGTTTGCGGTATTTTTATAAATATATAAAATTTTTGCTAAAACAAACGTCATTTATTGTCAATTACTCTTTATTTTTAAATTCTTTTTTCTTAAGAAAATAAATGCACATGCTCTTTATAAAAATTTCTTAATAAAGAGTTTTTTCATTTCCATTTGCTCTCTTAATTTTTTCTTTTATTCTATGTTATTAACTTTGCTATAATTTTATGTTATATTTTTGAGAGCATAAATTCATTTGTACCGGAAAATGTTTTTTGTTTTTTATTTGTTGAGATTTTAATCATGTTTTTCTTTTTTTTATATTCTTTGATTTATTTCTTAAATTCTTATTTATTCTTGTTTTCTCTTTTGTTTATATATTCTATTTTGTTTATGTTTATTTCATACAATTTTCTTTATTGCTATTTTTCTTTTTATGTTAGTTTTGTTAGGGTTTTTTTTTTTTTTGCTATTTTTTGCTGCTGTTTATTTGATTTGTTTTTTTATTTAAAATTGTTTTCCTTTTACAAAGTGTGAGTTTGTGTGGATTAATTTCTATTATATTTCCTTCCTTATTGACTTGTTTAGTTATATATTTTTTTTAGTTGTATTTCCTTTGTGTTCATCCTTTTTCCTTGTGCTTTTTTTTTTTTTTTTAATACTTAGCGTGTTTTTTGTTTTATGCAAATGCTGAGAAATATAGTTGTGATTAATAAAAAAAGAAGCTTTGAAGTTGATTTTTTTTCATAAAATTTTTGGAGTAAAAAATGGGCTTAGAAATGTTTGAACATATTTTTATAGAAAAAATAGGAAAAAATAAGTTTGTAATTCCGTATGTAGTAATAAGATAAATTTATCTTAGAGACCTTATTTTAGTCCACATGAAATTCTGAGTAAATTTAGCTATGTCCATCTGTGCATCCAACTGTCCCACATTGGGGTAAAAGAGGTCGAAAATGGCGATTAAATCAGGGAAAAGTGATATCAACAATTTAATGAGTTTAATTTTCCTATTTATTAGTAAGTAGAAAAATGCATCTTTAAAATTATAGAATGTTTTTTGGCTGAAAGATAATGTCTTGATTAGAGATAAATAGGTCGAAAATGATGCTTAATTCAGGGAAAGGTGATATCAACACTTTATTTGTCATGTTCAATTTTCCTATTTATTAGTAAGTAAGTAAATGCATTTTTAGAATTACAAGATGTTTTTTGGCTGATAAGTAATGTCCGTCCGTCCGTCTGTCTATACATTGGAGTTAAATGGGTCGAAAATTATGCTTACTTCAAGAAAAGTTGATATCCGCATTTTAATGATCATGTTTTATTTGTTCTATTTATTAATAAGTAAAAAAATGTATTTTTAGAATTGTAAAATATTTTTTGGCAGAATGGTAATGTCCGTCCGTCTGTCTTTACATTAAGGTTAAATGTTTTGAAAATGACGATTAAAATCAGTGAAAGACGATATCAATACTTTAATATTTATATTTAGTTTTTATATTAATCGAGAAGTAAAAAAAAAATATATTTTTGGAATTTTAAGACTTTTCTAATAGAATTTTAATGTCAGTCCTTCTGTTTGTTAGCTTTTGCAAACTTTCGAATTCAAAATCTTTTAACTTTTGACTCATAAAGATATCGACTGCAAATTTTCTTTATTCGATAGATAATTTTGTTCTTTAATAAAATGCATAAAACAATATGGAAAAAACTTGACCAAGATCTTGCAAAGTTGAGATTGTTGAACTTTCAAATGAATATATCCCGAAAAATATATAAGACAAATAGTGCATACAAGCATGATTTTCGAAGTATTTATCAAGAGCTTTAAAGTGATATACAAATCTTTAAATTCGGTTAAGGAACACAAATTCGCTTATTGTTAAACATTTCATTAGTACCCTATTTTGAGCTCCCATAGCTCCGCTCCTAAAGTGTATGTAGGATCTTACTTCCAAACTTAAAATGTTACTGTCCTCTGCTACGTCTATGTAAAATTTTATGTAAATCCAACTAGCCGTTTAGAAATTACAGATTTATTTCCAAAAATGTTCAATTCTGTTCCATATTATAAAAATGAAGTGTAAGTTTGTTTGTTTAATTGTGCGTCAATCACGTCTAAAGTCTAAACCGATTTTCACGAGGTGGTTATAGGTTATGTAAGAATTCGTTTGAATGTCACACCCAAATTTCGAATAGGGCGGATAGGTAAAGGGGTAGCAAATATTTGCTATCGCCTAATAAGGGATAGCGAAGCGCACCGGGAAAAGCTAGTCTATATATATATAAATGATACTGTGTTTGTTTGGGTTTTATAGACAGCTAAACTACTAGACCGGTTTTCCTGAAATTTCCTCAGTATCATTTTGTGATACCAGAAAGTAAAATAGGGAGAATGGTAGGCCCCATATAAAGTAAATATTAAGTATCTCATATCTTCAGAACTATTACAGATAAAATCCTGAGATTTTGTAGAAATAATTTTATTATCAATTTACATAATTCAAAATGGGGCAGTTAGGTTTAGGGGGAGTTGTAGCCCCATACAAAGAAAATACTAATTATCTGATAAGTTAAATACTGTTAAAGAAAAAGTCTTAAAATTTTGCGGGAATATCTTTCTCATCAACCAACAAACTTAAAGTGAAACACATAGGACTAGGGGAAATGATACTCCTCATACAACGAAAATATTAAATATCGTATATCTTAAAAACTATTACATCAAAAGTTTTAATATTTTGTTAGAATAACTTTCTTAAAAACCTCTATAAATTTAAAGGGGGTGGGTAGGACCTGGGGGAATAGTACCCCCCATACAAAGCAAATATTCTTAGTGGCATATCTAAAGAACTATTATGGTGATAGCCCTCAAATTTTGTGGGAAATGCTTTCTTGTATACATGAAAAAATGGCATAGTTAAGGCCGGGGGAAGTGGTACCCCCTAAACAATGTAAATACTAATTATCCGCATATCTTACAACAAAAGTGAGAAATTTTGTTGGTATAACTTTTTAATTAAACGAGAAAACGAGACAGATAAGACCTGGGGAAATGGTACCCCCTATACAAAGGAAATAATAAAGAAATATTATTAATATTATATCAAAGGAACTATTACGGTGAGGACCCTCAAAGTTTTGTGAGAACAATTTTCTTAACATATTGCATTTATAAAATAAAAACAGAACAGATAGGGCCGGGGGAAAGAGTATCTCCTACACAAAGGAAGTATTAGTTTTCGTATATCTAAAGTATTCATTTAGTCAAAGATTCAAAAATTGTTATAGAAAAAATTTGTATTTAAAATTTTAAAGGGGATAGGTCGTGGAGGAGTAGTAACCCCATATAAAGTTATTATTGAATATGAAATCCAAAGCGGTATCAAAGCGCACCGGGTTAAGCTAGTGTTTAATAAAGCAAAAAGAGAGCTACTGGAGTTTTTTTTTTTTTTTTTTGAGAAAGAATTAATTTCTCAAACCGGGCTACATATGCGCACGATTTCTTTTCACGGTATGAAAGTAGACAATATGTACTATTTTTCAGAAAGTTTTCAGAACAAACATCTTGTAATATTTTAAGTTTTATTTCATGAAACTTAAAAATTAGTTTATTTTTATGACAATTTAAAAAAAAAAAATAAAAAATATTTACACAAAATATAATTTACAAATACTTGAAGAAAAGTACACTTAAATACACTTGAAGTTGATGTTTGCAGTTTAAACTGTTACTTTAAAGACTTTTTGGTTAAAAAAATACACCGAAATTGATGAAAATTAAATTTTTTAACTCTTTTTCCAAAATGTAAAAAAAAAAGGTTTAACATTGACAGCTGTCTATAAGAAAACAACATAACCTAGCTTGAAGATTTTAATTGATACATAATTTTGTCTATTTTTATTCGGTACCCAACTTTATTACAAAAATTTTAGTTAAAAAAATACAATAGCCAATTTTAACAAATTTTACCCCAATGTGATGTAGACGGATGGACAGACAGCCCTAAATCGACAAGATTAGCTATTTGACATAATTTTAGCCCATATTTTAAAAATACAACTATTTATCTATCCACTGATATATATAATGTCTATTGACCTTGTTAAACAAAGCGAATATAATATCCTCAGGAAAAATATTCTAAAAAGATGAAAAATTATTTCAACAGATACAGAGACTGAAGGACGGATGGACAGACATCCCTAAATTGACAAGATTAGCTATTTGACATAATTTTAGCCCATATTTTAAAAATACAACTATTTATCTATCCACTGATATATATACAATGTCTATTGACCTTGTTGAACAAAGCGAATGTAGTATCCTCAAACCGGATATCTCAGGAAAAATATTCTAAGAAGATGAAAAATTATTTCAACAGATACAGAGACTGACGGACGGACATCCCTAAATCGACAAGGTTTGCTATTTTTAATATTTCTTTCAAATATGTTATATTGCTTTATTTCCTATTTTTGATCCTTCTGCTATTTTTATTTTCCTCACTGTAAAAACTCTTATATTTTAACCGACTTTTATTTTTTGCTCTTTGTGTCTGTACTTTACTTGCAGTTTTATATGTATTTGTGTATGAGTGTAAATGAGTCTCTGAATTATTGCAGTTGTTGGTGTTGTTGTTGTATGTTCATTAAGTGTTTGTTGCCATGGCATTTTTCCATTTACAGTATTATTTTTTTTTTTTTTTCTACCATTTATCGTATGCCCAAGTATTAAAGTCCATCTATATATTATTTTTTCATTGTGTTGCATTGTTCTCTTTTTATTCTTTTTGCTGTAATTTTTATACACTGTTGCTTGTTTTTTCTGCGTTTTTTAGAAAAGAAAAACTTCCGTTTAAATGATTGTGACTAGAGAGAAATACCTGTATAGAAGTAGACTTATAACTTATACATGCAAACATATTTAAGGATATTAACATATGTGTGTATGCGTGTATATGTATGTGCTTGTATGTGTTGCAAACAAAAAAAACTTATAATTGCAATGTTTTGTATTTAATAAACTCATGTTTGTATGTTGATTTTTATTGTTTTTTTTTTTTTTTTGCTCATTTTTTACGTTACTTGACACTTTTTCTAACTCATTAGATTTCAATTGTATTTTAGTTTTTGTCATCATTAAGTATGTTAAAATGTTAATGAACAAAATCCCAAAAAGAAAAAAAAAATATGAAGAAAAGTTTTTTAAAGGAATTTTTGAAAGTCAATGTAAATTTAATATGTTAAATAGTTTTTAAAATTTGTTAACAATATTTAAACAAATTTAGAAAGCTTTAAAAACATATTTTTAGGGTTTAAAGTTAAAGCATATTTATAGGAGAAAATCTAATTAATTGATTAAGCATAATAGTTCTATATAGTTCATAATAAACCAGAAAAAAATGTAGTTACTACTAGTTTTGGAAACTTAATTAATTGCTTTTTGGGATACATTTAAATATCGACCAAATAACTTCTGTTTGGTTTTGTGGGTCAAAGTAAAAAAATTAAAGAAATTTAAACCCCTAAAAGTATACTTTATTTAAATTTCTTACACTCTTTAAATAAATCACTAAATGTGAAAGAGTTTGTTGTTTCATATACTCATTTAAATAAATTTAAACATCTATATGTACATCTCGATCTTGACCTTTATCATGTATTTGTCCACAAACACATACACACATACAAATGTTTGTATATTGAGTAATTACATGTATACATGTCTAGATTTTTATTGCCAACAATAAATCACTGATTGTTTTATTTTATTTTTATTTTTTTTTTTTCCTACTTATTTTATCCTACAACTAATGCAGCAGCAAGAGCAGCAGCAAAAAGTCATTCAGGTCTTTTTCATATAAATAATAAAATCATGTATAAAATATATTTGCGTCACTTATTAAAATTAAAAACACTATTATTTTTCTTAAGCTTAGAAACTTGTTGCTCATAGTTGTTTAAAAGATATTTATTTAATTTTAAGATATTTAATTAAATTTTCTTTTTATTTTATATTTTTACTGAATTTCTTATCTACTTTTAAAATAAATATTTATTTAAAAAATATTTTTAATATTAAAAGAACATAGTTTATCATCTTAGAGGAAAGATAAGGTTATAGAAATATTTTTCTTTTAATAACTTATTCACAAGTTCAATGAAATTATTATTTTTGAACCAGAAATATATTTTTTTTTCCATACTTATTTAAAAAGAGTACCAATTATCATATAAAGTACGGAATTTTGTAAAAATATAAAATACTAATTATACAATTAACTACCAATTTTCCGAAAAATACCGATTTTAAACAAAAATCAATTTTTTCAAAAAAAAAAAAAAAAGTACAATTAACAAGAAAGTACCAATTTCCAAATAAAGTACCAGTTTCAAAAAAACAGTAAAAGTAACAAATTATTACCGAAGAAAAAGCTGACTTACAGACTGCACAGTGGGGCAGAATCGAAATTTTTTGGAAATAAATCTGTAACTTCTGATCGACTGGTTGGATTTGCATGAAATTTGGTATAGGCGTAGCAGAGGAGCGACCAGTGTTAAGTTTGGAAAGAGGACCCAACAGACACCTCAGGGGCGGAGCTAAAGGGGCTCAAAATTGGGTACCTCTGACATACAAATTTTTTAATCGCTTACCAAATTTTTGTTTCTCGTCCAATTTAAAATATTTGTGTATATTATTGTAGGCACTAATAAGACCTACAAAAAACATGCTTGCATGTCCTATTTATCTTTTATAGTTTTTGAGTTATTTGCATTTTAATTTTTAAGTACCTCAATTTTGCATGTTCTTGGTCCAGTTTTTTTTTTATAAAATTCTGGTCAGGAATTCCATATCACTTGTGGGAAATTGAGCAGATAAATATCATGTAAAAAAAAAATCTAAATTATCGAAAACATTTTTTCTCTAGCAAGTCCGTACGTGCGGGAAAAAAAAACTTCATAACTAATGATACTTTTAACAGAGAAATATACGAAAATAAGAGCTCTCGAAAAATTTTCCTTTCCATTATTAGAAAGCATAGCAAATTCTAATTTTTCTGGCCATTACAACCAATAAGTAGCTGAGTGGTATCAAACAAATAATGCAGCTATATACAAAGCAAGGAGTGCGTTCGAAAAAATCTTAACATATATAATATTCAATAACTTGAAAATGGTTGATCTTAGAGTTTTCATTCTTTTTTTATTTACTTGATAATTTATTACAGATTACAGAAAATAATAATTAAAGTTATAAGAATATAACTTTTATAGTTCTAACCACTACTAATGAACTTGTGGACCATTTTTGGTAACCCCTCCGTTAGAGATTTGATAGTTGCTTCAGTCACTTATTTGGAATAGAGTGCACATCTTCTTTTAAAATGTTCGCTATTTTGGGACACCTTTTTTGTGCTCTTCAATTCACTTTTCACAAGAGCTCAATATCTCTCCACTGGTCTAAGCTATGGACAATTTTGAAATTTTGTGGACACGTTGTGGTCTCTTACGAAAGGAAGAAGTCTTTTTTGCAAATATTCCTTGATGTATATTTTGGTATTTATAGATCCGAATGTATCAAATGACTTTCCTGTTTTGCCGCAACTTGTTATAACAGGAAATTTTTAAGAAATTTTTTCTGCTTTTTAGTTATCTTTAACATTGCCTCGAGCATTAACAATAAAAAGTTTTGACACATAAGCTGCGAAAATTCTGCCAGCACATACGTTTCTTCGTCAATTATACAACTTGAGTATTTTTGTATGAAATTTGGTTTTAATTTCTTGGCTTCTAAATTTTTTGCAGAATTCCTGTTTGGAACTTTTTGGACTTTATATGTTATCAACTCTGCATTAGCTTTAAATTTTCGCACCAAATAGTCGAAGCATAACTGAACTGCTTTTCTACCAGATATGTTTGGAGTTCCTATCAATATCCTTTCAATTTTCTGGCCTTCCCAATACCATGTGGTCCTTTTTTTTTCTCTCTCCGAACCAGGTTTCATATCAATGGCCAAATTCTCCTGATACTGTTTGATAACATTAGAAACAATTTGACGGCAGAAGTTTAATTCTGTGGCCAATTATTTGTAGGACCTATTTGGATTTTTTTGAAATTTTTTAATAATTTGTAGCACGGAAATCTTTTTGTCACTCATTTTGATGAAAAT
>OX596075.1:123766722-123774222 GCA_951394005.1 Protophormia terraenovae | reverse complement strand
TAGCTTTTTTATTCAAAACGAATAAATAAACCTATTGATCTAAAAAAAGGTTTTAGTTTTAGAATTTTTAGAAAAGTTTTATATATATTCGATTGGCTAATTATAATCTCAAACTATAACATTTAAATAAAATTGTTTAATTTTCTCCTTAAATCTTAAAATCATTTTCTAATCTTTATTACTTAAATCTCCCCTATTTTCTTTAGATTTTCAAACGATTTATTACTTCTTTTATTATGAAAACATTTCAGTTTTACATCTTTTTAACTTCACTTTATTTTGCCATCTTAGATAAAGTGAATAAAGAAATTTAAATTTATTTTTCCTTTTAACTTTCTTAACTGGCTGCATGCACTTCATTTTATATGCTTCCCCTAGTTTTATTTCCTCTTAAATAAAATTGATTTTCTGGCATCACGTTTTTTTCTTTAACAGCAAAAAATAAAAGAAAAATAGAAAAATGCATTTAATTTTATTTTTTCTCTTACTCTTCCTTGACTTCACTTACAATTACAAGTAAAGATAGGGACAGTAACATGAAATATTGTTTTTAAAGTAAAATACGATACAAATACATTCTTATACATTAATAAAATTCTCACACTCATACATTAAACAAAGTTGAAACAATTTAACAAAATTACTTTGCACGCATGTAACCTTTATGGCAATAAACAGACTAACACTTACACACTCATATGAAAATGCAATTTAAGGAAAAGGAAACTGTGTAGGGGCAAAGAGAGGGATTTATAGGAGAAAAAATATTAAAGTAAACAGAGTAAATGTTGTATAAATATTTCTACAATAACAATAGCAACAAAAAAAGGGGGTAAATAATAGAAAAATGAATATGGACATGGAATCTAACTAAATCACATCAACAACAATTAAAAGATGTAAGAAAAAATTCTAAATAAAAAGAGAGTAAAAAGAGTAAAGAGCAGGAGAAACTAAGAACAATTTATAAACATAAAATAGTAGCAATAACAACAAAAGAAGTAGGAAAAGCAACAATAACTATAACAAATAATAACAATGACATGTTAGAAAAAATATGATACAAAAAATTGTACATTAGAGTGGTACCAAATTACAAAGTTTCAATGTTTCTACACGCAAAGAAAAAATATGGTTGGTAGCTTATCAAACTGTGTCATATAATGGTTAGAATTTATGGTTATCTTTATATTTTTTTATGATTGGATGTAGCACCACAAGATTCAAAGATTGTCTTTATATTATATAACAATAATATGGTTAAGGCCCATAAAAATATGGTTATACATAGAATTTTAACAACCATAACAAGGCCATAATTAAAAAAAAATTGTTTAACATGTTGCGCCAACAATGTAATTGTAAAACTTAGAAAAATATTATAATTGCTACGACCAAATTGTTTTTAAAATTAAATATATTTAACGATAATTATGTTTGCGTTGACAATGTATTATTGCTGTGAAAATAATATTGTTAAAGCAACTATATTGCAAAATGTTTTTTACTGCTCATACCCTAAAGAAAGCTTACTTTTTCTAAGATTTTGTATTTTTTTTTTTTTTTTTTTTTTTTTTTTTTAAATTTTGACAAATTTATTAAAATTAGTTACTGAAGTTATTTAAATGATTTTTGGGGAATGAACGACAGATGTTTATTTTTACACAATAAAGAAGAAATAATAGTCAAAATATAATACCAATAACTTTTTTTTATGCAATTTAAATAAAACTTGTTTGACCAATGTCCTTTTTTCATAAAATTTGCACCCCTGCATACGTTTTTGGGCAGACAGAAAACAGTTTAGTGCCAAATCGATCTAAATATATTTTATAATTAAATAGCATTAATAAATTTAAAAAAGTTTAAGTGAAATTTTTTTAAAGATCGATAAACATAAAATTAAAAAAAAAAAAAAATTTTACATGTTCGAACCGTCATAGAGGCAGGGTGAAAATCTCAATCAATTTAGAATTTATGAATTCAACATTATGAAGTCTTAGCTTTTTAAATATATAAAAAAAAAAAATATATATAAATATATTTTTTAAGAAAACATTGTAAAGGAAAAATAAAAGAATTTTACAATATTTAAAAAAAGAAAAACTAATTTTAATAATAATTTCAGATCACTCAATTTGAACATTTTTTACGACTAGACGAATTGATATAGTCCAAAAATTTGTTCTTCATATTATTTAGGAATATAGTAGAAGTTACAAAATATTTCTTTATTCATTCCCAATAAAATAAATAAATTCGAATCCAAAAATTAAGATTAAAAATTCATATACCTTTTTAAATGTTAGAGATAACTTATGAGAGTAAGTTTTTCTTTATGTAGCTAAACATTATACAGAAATATAAAAAAATAATTTTGAAATCAGATTTAATTTCTAAATTTCAAATTTCGATTTTTTTTAAACTTTTACATACACGAAGTAATTTAATTTGACACCCTGTAGTTTATCTTAAATTATTACAGGGTAACTACAAGATAATTTTTCTGAAAGCTTAAATCCTCCTCTATAACTTTCCCGTTCATTTCAATTAGATCAGACATATAGTTTAGGAGATACAGTTTTATTATTAAAACTTTTGCGATCGACCTTATGGTGTAGAATGAAGAATAAAAAGGTCCTTTTTTAAGTTTTTTGTTTTTCTGAGCTAACAATGTAAGAAGAAGTTGTTGCACTGCTCTACTAAAAGTTTTGGAAGACATTCGTCCATTTTTTGATAAAGGGGATGTTACCATCGCTGTAATAGTTCAAATATTTACTTATATGCGGAGCTCAAATATACTTATCCCGGCCCATTGGACTAGTTGAAGAAGATTTAAGTTTAATTAAATGGGCCACAAATAACAATCTCACAATTAGTACCTCAAAAACTCAGGCACTTGTCATTCATGCTCGTGGATTTAGTCATGAAATATTACCGGGAATTGTTATGCAAAATGAAGTTGTGAAGTATACCAAAGTAGTAAAAAATCTTGATTTTGTTATTAACACTGAATTGAACTGTAAAGACCATGTTAATTATACCATTTCTAAAATGTACTCTGTACTTCGTAAACTTTGGAACACTGAGGACTATATTTCGATTGATATGAAACTTAGATTGGTTAAGTGCTTAATAGTTCCCATCTTGACATATGGAGTCATTGTTTTTGGTGAACTCGATACTTCATCACTAAATAAATTACAAATAAGAAATCTGATTTTTCTGCACAAAGTTATTTACACTCGAAAGCCTGATTATATTAACAACAAATTATCCTTCTCAAGAAGCTGTCGTACTTTTAATTTAAATATACCTAATTACAACTACTCTTATCGTCATCAAAAATGTTCTATATTAGTGCTGTGAAATTATGGAATAATTTAATCATCAAAATAAAATCCGATTACCGTGAACTGTCTTTGAAAATGGCTGTATTTTTAATTTCATTATTATTATTGTTATTAATTATTGTTTGAGATGCTTTAAGAGACTCTTAAGTCTTATTTGTACTGAAATAAATATACAATTTTGGGATCGCATAAAAGGTTTTTAAATTGCGTATTAAAAGATTTATCACACATATTTGAAATATAAAAAACAATCTTTGATATCAAACTTAATTTGCAGGAACTACGATTTTTTTATACTTTTTCATACTCGAAGCGGTTAACTTTGACACCCTATAGCTTATGTCGTTTTCTAACAGAGTGTTCACAAGATAATTTTTCTGAAAACTTAGATCCTCCTCTAAAACTTTTTCATAAAACTTTTTCGGCCTTACTGTATAGAATGAATAATAAAAAGATCAATTTTTTATATTTTTCTCAGCTAATAATATACAATTTTAGGATCTTGTAAAAGGTTTTCAAATTGAGCATTTAATGACATAACACACACATTTTCAAAATATAAAAAACAATCTTTAAAATCGGACTTAATTTGCAGGAGTTACGATTTTTTTTTAACTTTTTCATACTTAAAGTTGGTCAAATTTATTACAGGATGATTACAGGATAATTTTTCTACAAACTTATATCCTCATCAACAGCTTTTGTTTTAGTAGCCACCCTATTGTTCTTAGGCTAACACACAATTAAACCTTTACAGTTTTACTTTTACATGTTTATATAATAATTGTATCTCTGTCTTTATTCTTTATATTTCTCTGTAGACAAATTTGTCTCTCTTTGTTTATTATTAAGTATTTTGACTTGTTTCCTGCTGAGATTGTTCAGTAGTTTTTCATATTTTTTTTTTTTTTTTTGTTATCTTAATTACTATGTTATTAAAACTTGTATTATGTTAAATTGGTATTTTAAATAAATGAAATAATTGCTGGCGTTTACTTTTTGATATTTGTCTAATGTTTAGTTTAATTTTAGCTTAGAAAAATTATTATTGTTACTTGACATTTGTATATTTAAAAAGGATAAAGAGAGAGACATTTCAAATGTCATATAAATCATAAACAAGATGTATAAGTGATATTTTTAATATTATTTTAAATTTTATATTTAAAAATTGTAAACAAAATATTTTAATACTTAATTACTTAAAAATAAACACAAATTGTACCTATATTTATTTAGATTTTATTTATTTGTATTTATATTAGACTATAATTTTTGTTAAACATTTCTCTAAGTAATCAGCCAAATTCAATTAATTCTTTTCAAAATTCTTAGACAGAATTCTAATTTCGTTTTATTTAAATAATGGCCTTAAAACATAATTAAAATATAATATTTACATTAAAATCATTTCCCAAATTCAAAGACAACATACAGTACGTTTCAAAAGTTATTATATTTTTAAACTTACTTCAAAAGTATTTCCCAGTCAATTTAGTTACATGTAAACTGAAAGTTTAAAGACTATAAATTACTGGTTTTGAATTGTCTTGGAAATTGTTTTATAAACAATTACACAGAGTTGCAAAATGAAACAAAATTTCTATGGCACGGCGTTTCTTAGTCAATTTGGATACACGGTATTAATAAGTAATAAGCCTCTAATTTTTTTTAAACAAATATTTTAAATATTCCCAAATCTAATGAAATGAGCCACCAAATATATGCAATCATATTTTTTCCTGAGGTTTAAATGAACCAAAAATTGATCAATTAATTTTCTTATTATTTAAATTTACGAGCGTATAAGCCTGCCAATGCCATGAAATATAATATTATATAACAAGTCCGAAGATCTTTTAAAAAAAATATATGAACCAGATTTTGAGACTTTTCGTTTCCCTAATCGAAGTTATAGATTTGAATGGGATAATAGTGATTAAAATATTAAGTAAAATTAAAAAGTAAATATAAATTAGTAAACTTTTTAAGAAAAAAAAATATGAATAATAATAATAAAACGACGTAAATGTAAAATAAGTTTTCTATATGATTTAGAGAACAAACAGTGTGTAAGCAAATCAAAATTTCTTAAAAACAAAACAGACCTCAAAAAAAAAAAAAAAAAAGAACGCGTATCACCATTTCCTGATAGAAAAGTCTTTCTCCGTTTATTTATTTACGCCTGGGAGCTTCAAAAAGAGAAACAAGCGAGAATGTTATATTCGGCTTGGCCGAACCACTTTTGGTTTCCTCGAACTCTCAGTACAAAATTTCGCTGTCGTACATGCTTTTGTTTAAGAAATATCAGCAGAAAAGTATGAAATGGAGCTACAAAGGACACCCTGTGCTTCTAGTCTTTAGCCCATAACTTTAACCGATTTTTCCCATTTTCAATACCAAATAAACCTTATATGAGATAACTATATTAGCCAAATAAAGCCCTATCCTGCTTTCAACAGACGGACATGACTAGATCGACTTAGAATCTAACCAAGACCCAGAAAATGTATACTTTATGGGGTCTTAAATGATTTTTTCGACATGTTACACACGGAATGACAAAATCAATATACCCCCCACCTTTTTGATGGTGGGTATAAACATGACTTGAAAAATACACGTAAGACCGCTTAAGCGTGAATTAGTTGGTTGTTTATGTGACGTTTCCTCCCGCGAAGGAAACAGCTGATCGTTTATATTAAACGTATTGTAATGCTAACAATTATAAAAACTTGACGTTGATGTGATGTGATGCCTCAAGCGAGAATTATTTGGTTGTTTATGTGACGTTTCCTCCCACAAAGTAAACAGCTGATCGTTTATATTGCATGTATTGTAATGCTAACAATTATAAAAACTTCACGTTGATGTGATGTGATGTCTGATTCTGTTGAAAACAGAATTTATTGCGTTGTTCCGTGACAGCTGTTAGCAGTGTTGCCAAACAATAACTTTTTTCTTACACATATTTGCTTAACGAAATAAAAAGGAAAAACCACTAAATAAACAAAGAAATAAATGAACAAAAATAATTAAATGCTCAAACAATTAAATAGATAAATATTTGGTATGTTTAATTTTAAACAGAGTTGCATTTTTAGGCTTTTTCTAGTAAATAATTTATGGTAACTCTGTGTTTTTGCTAACAAATGTCACAAACACATGTCACGTTATTAATTTTGGATAATTGCACAAAATGCTTCCCGTAAATAATCGGAACATCTTACTTACTTACTTACTTACTTACTTACTTACTTACTTACTTACTTACTTACTTACTTACTTACTTACTTACTTACTTACTTACTTACTTACTTACTTACTTACTTACTTACTTACTTACTTACTTACTTACTTACTTACTTACTTACTTACTTACTTACTTACTTACTTACTTACTTACTTACTTACTTACTTACTTACTTACTTACTTACTTACTTACTTACTTACTTACTTACTTACTTACTTACTTACTTACTTACTTACTTACTTACTTACTTACTTACTTACTTACTTACTTACTTACTTACTTACTTACTTACTTACTTACTTACTTACTTACTTACTTACTTACTTACTTACTTACTTACTTACTTACTTACTTACTTACTTACTTACTTACTTACTTACTTACTTACTTACTTACTTACTTACTTACTTACTTACTTACTTACTTACTTACTTACTTACTTACTTACTTACTTACTTACTTACTTACTTACTTACTTACTTACTTACTTACTTACTTACTTACTTACTTACTTACTTACTTACTTACTTACTTACTTACTTACTTACTTACTTACTTACTTACTTACTTACTTACTTACTTACTTACTTACTTACTTACTTACTTACTTACTTACTTACTTACTTACTTACTTACTTACTTACTTACTTACTTACTTACTTACTTACTTACTTACTTACTTACTTACTTACTTACTTACTTACTTACTTACTTACTTACTTACTTACTTACTTACTTACTTACTTACTTACTTACTTACTTACTTACTTACTTACTTACTTACTTACTTACTTACTTACTTACTTACTTACTTACTTACTTACTTACTTACTTACTTACTTACTTACTTACTTACTTACTTACTTACTTACTTACTTACTTACTTACTTACT
>OX596075.1:123746722-123764222 GCA_951394005.1 Protophormia terraenovae | reverse complement strand
TAAACAATATGTTTTTAGCTATTAAGATTTTATAGTAACTTGAGCAGTTTTTATACTAAGTATAGTCTTATTCAAATACATACAAACATATATGTACCTATTAGGGGTATAACCAAGCTTAATCAATTTTATATTGAAAAGGAAATAACTTTTTGCAGCTATATAATTTTCTAAAATAAAACAATATATCTCAAAACCCCATGGAGTACATATGTATAAATTTATATTCTAACTCAATTCATCTATCTAAATTACTAAGACGATTTAAATAAAATTAATCCAAATTGTTGGAAATTGATTTAAGCAGTTTGTTATATAAAATCATCTTAATATGTTCTCTAAAAATTAACTTATAGGCAAGAATGTTAACCATTCTTTAAAATATTTTATTTTTTTAAATCACAATTATCCAGTCCACAATTATCCAGTCCACAGTACTGATCAAAAATTTGATAAAAGAGACATTTTTTATGTCTTCAAAATTTGGTATTTTATAGTTGTATAAATGTTACTTCCCTAATGTGTATAAAACATTCAATTTAATTATGTATATGTATAAGGATAATACACACATGTAAGAGTCGTGTTATTAAACAAAATTTGTTCTCTCATTAATATTTATAGCCTTAGGGACACACAAAGTGTTTATTTTGAACAAAATATTATGTTTATTCTAACAAAATATTATTTACATAAATACTTTGTATACAATTTAGCAAACAAACTATTTTTCGTAGAAAAAAATTATAATTATTTTTATATTAAATATTATTTTCTATTTTTTGCTTTAAATATGTTTTATTTTTATTTAATAATAATAAAATGTATTGTGCGTCATTTATTTGTCAATTGATTTTTTTCAAGCGTAATTTGTTTAGATTTTTTTCTTCACTAATTTTATAAATTGTTAACAAAAAATAAATATTTTGTTTTAAGTGTCTGATCTGGTCAGTATTTTTCTTTTTTCTTTATATTCTTTTGATGTACATGTACTATATATTTTTGTTTGTTTACTTATGTTTTTACATTTTACCATTTTATGATTGATTTTCTTTTGGCTTTTTTTTTTTTGTAATCATAATTGTTTATTTTATTAATTAAACATTTAGTTTATTTATTATTATTTTTTTTTTTTTTCAAAATGTTTGACCAACCCACTGTGGCAATTAAATAAATATTTAATGTAAACAAATATGAAATTGTTTATTTAACAATTGAAATACATATTATTTTTTTTTTTTTTTTTTCAAAATTACATTGAGCTTTTTTTGTTCATGATGAGTGGAAGTGTTGACAGAAAGACATCATTAATGGAGAGAATATAATTTATAAAATTATAGTAAGCAAGATTTTTTAATAGATATTAATTTAAATTTAATAATTTTATTATTAATAGTTACTTTTATTAAGAGTATTTCTTAAAGTGAATTGCTTAAAATAATTAATAATTGTAATTTTCTCTTTTTTTTCTTTGCAGGTGAGTTGAATTTTAATTCTGTTCGACATGTTAAAAGTAAGTTATAGAAGAAAAAATTTAAATTCTTTTAGATATATGAAATGTTGTTAAGAATATTGCTAAAGTAAATCATAAAAATCTGTTTACAAAAGGTATAGTTACAAAGAAAAAAGTCACCAATTAACAAATATATTAGAAAATAATTCATTCAATTAAAAACTGGTTTAAATTTAATAAATTTATTAAATTTCGATGCAAAACGAAACAACTATGTCAACTATGTCGGTAATAATTTTGGTTAATTTAAAAAGAAATTTTCAAACAAATAATTACTAAATAAAATAAAAAAAGTATTTGAGTTTTAAAAATACGAAATATTTTTAAAGTTTCCAAAATGAACTAGCTCCTAAAAATTTAAAAAAGTACCTACTACTCTTGTTCTTGTTTTTAAATACCTATTTCATAAAAGGAACAATTTTCAAACAAATAATTATTCTTAAAAAAGTACCAAATTTTATTACAATTTTAAAAAAGGATTAAAATAACGATTCATTTCCAAAAGTAGTTTCTCAAAAAAATAAAAAAATTGTTCAATAAAAAGTAGGTAGTATTTTTCAAAAAAGTAGCAAATTTTCAACAAAAAAATCTGGAAAAGGTACTCATTTTTCTAAGAAGTTTTATTTAAAAAATATCTAAATTCAAAGGGAAAAATCAACTAGTCAAAAAAGTACTAGTTTCCCCAAAAAAAAAAGTACTATTTCTCAAAAACAAGAAAAATAATAAAAAACACAAAAACAGTACTAACTCTCAAATAAACTTATCAATTTTTAAAAATAAAAAAACTAATTCCAAACAAAATAATAATTTCCAAAATAAAAAAGTATCAATTTTTAACAAAGTTTTAATTTTAATTCTCCAAAAAAGAAGTAATTTCAACAAAAAAGTAAAAACTCTCTAAAAATAATACTAATTTAAAAAAAAGTACTAATTTTCCTAAAAAGTATTAATTCCCCAAAAAAAAGTTACGATTTTCTCAAAAAAAAGTATTAAAAGCTCTACCAGTTTACAGAAGGGTCCTATAAAATCTTAAAAAATGTTTACTTATTTTCGAAGAAAAGTGTGTTATTAATTCTCAAAAAGAAGTATTTATGAAAACCAAAAACGTAAAAATTCTCCAAAAGAGTGATAATTTTAAAAAGGGAACCAAGTCATGAAAAAACCAAAATAAAAAAGATACCTACTTAAGGTTTCATTCAGACAATAAGGTCTATAATTCAACTTACAAAACGAACTTTTTCATTTAAATAAAGAAAAAAATTTTTTTTAAAAATACTAATTTCGAAAAAGGGCAGATTTTTACAATAAAGTACCAAAATCAATATTCAAAATTAGTCGCAATTATCTAAAAAAAAATCTTTAAATACTTGTATCAAAAACTTGTTTAAATACTTTACTTTATTTGGTCACCTTTATAATAAAATAAACTGTTAAATCAAGCTTTCTGTTATACCAATTAAGCTTTTGGAAAAGCTTTTCAATTTAACATAACATTTAAAACATGTTTTTTAACTAACAACAGGGTGTTTGATAAACTCTCATAATGATAAAATAATATAAAAAAAGCTTTTATAATACTTGTATAACAGTAGTTTAATATAACACTTTTCAAAAGCTTAAAATTAACGTTATGTTACAGATAACTTTACTATGCTGTTATTTTATTATTATTTTTTTTTTTTAACATAAAATTCTAATTTTATTACATGATTTTGTCTAAGAATTGATAAAAATAAATCAATTTGTAGTTCCATTTCCTATTACATACATAGATTTTATTATTATTTTTATTATGCATCATCTATATAATAATAAAAATAAATTAGCTTTACTAAAATATATAGGAAATAGTTTAATTTATTAAATCTCTTATAATGTTCCTAAACATTTGTGTTAAGTATTTCTTAGACAAATTATTCATAGGATATTTGGAGCACTTTACATGATAATATAGAAAATTTATATCATTAATCTTTAAGGACATTTACTTTTAACAAATTTTTTAAACACTTTGTATAAAAAATGGATAATTTGTTAAATGTCTTTTAAGGCATTGAGAGAGAGAATGAGATAGAGAAATGTTTATTTTTAATTTATTATATATATTATATTTTTTTTTTAATAGTAACCAGTAAAAGTTTAAATAGAATATAGTATTTAGTTAAACTATTTGTTTGTGTTTAACTTTTGTTTCACTTTTTACATTAAATTGAACAAAAAAGTTTAATTTTGTTTAAATTAAACACTTTTTAATGTATGTGTAACTAACTACACATGCCTGCTGTTGCAATTAAGCTTAATTGTATTAAAAACTTTATTATTTGCAACTACATAGTAGAAGTTTTTATTTTGTGTTGGTAATAAACAGCAGGAAACTTGTTGAAATTAATTTAAATATTGTTGCTAATTTTTTTCATGCTACTGCTACTAGAATTATTATGTTTAGCTAAGAGAGAATAAAAAAAGAATAGAAAAAACAAGCTTAATTATAAATATTTTCAACGAAAGACTTTTATGAAGCAAGTCCGAAATGAAGTAATTAAACATTATATATCCTTCGGTATCTCTTGTCATTTAATTTCTTTTTATACCCACCATCAAAAAGATGGGGGGTATATTGATTTTGTCATTCCGTGTGTAACATGTCGAAGGAATAATCTAAGACCCCATAAAGTATATATTTTCTGGATCCTGGTTAGATTCTGAGTCGATCTAGCTATGTCCGTTCGTCTGTCTGTCTGTCTGTCTGTCTGTTGAAAGCAGGATAGGGCTCGAACGGGATATCGTAGGGGGACGAAATTTGGCTCAAATATTTATCTTATATAAGGTTTGTTTGGTATTGAAAATGGGCAAAATCGGTTAATAAATAAAAGTTATGGGCTAAAAACTAGAAACACAGGGTGTCCGTTTCATAATTTTCTGCTGATATCTCTTAAACAAAAGCATGTACGACAACGAAATTTTGTATAAATAGTTTGAGGGTCGATATAAACTTGGAATCCAAAAATGGGAGTGGTCCGCCCTCTTTACCACCCACCTCCCATATAACGTAAAATTTTAACAAGTTGATGGTGGGCATATAGATTCGACCGAGCCGAATATAATATTCGCACTTGTTTATATTTAATATTTATGTTAACTCTCTTCTTAAAGTCTACTCTTTTTAAAATCATTTAAAACACGTTTTTTTTTTATAGTGAAAGAAAAAGAAAATCATCCTTTACCACATTTTTCTTTATTTCTTTTAATGCATTCCCTAAAGCAAATGTTCATTTTTTTATTTTTGGCAAACTTGCTAAAAATGTTTTACAAGAGACATGTGAACACAGAAAAAAAAGTAAAAAATAAAAAATAAAGAAAAAGGGAGTCGAGAGTCTTGTAGAGTAGACAAAAATAAAAATTGGATAAAAATTAAACCCAAGGCGAAACCACAAAATTGAAGGTTTTTTGTATTAAAAAAATTAAACAGAAAAAATAAAAATAAAATGGAGGTCAATTTCAGTTTAAAAACAAGAACAAACACATTCCAATATATACATAGTTGTTAGTAAGTAAAACATTTAAAATATAAATAATTCACTAACAGTGACAGAAAAATATTTAAAAGGATTTAAGAAAATTTATTATATTCTTTAGTATTTTCATAGAAAGTTTTGCAAGAAAATAACTTAACTTAATGTTATTTTTCTCACTGTAAAATAATGTTGTAAACTTATCATGATATTAAATGCTGAAAAATAACACCACGGAATTATAAACATTTTTATTTTATTTTTTAAGTCAAGGATAAGGTTAAGGAAAAAAAGGATTGATATTCAAGTAACAAACTACAAACGAAACCATGAAAAGAAAATAAAGAAAAAAATTCTAGTGTTTACTTGCCAACATAAAAAGGACATTGAACATGATTTTTTTTTTTTTTCTTGTTTATAGAGGGAGTTATTTAAAACAGCCAATTCAGCAAAGATAAAAAGAAAAATATTTTTTTAAAAATACCAAAAATAAAAAAGAAGGTGTAAAATAACCTTTGGCAGGTTTTAGCAAGAGAAAAATTTACACAAAGTTTTCTTTGTTGTAGACCTTAACTACAAAAAGTATCATGTTATCATTTAAAGGAAAATTTTAAGTTATTTTTCTTCTTTTGAAGGTTTAAATATCTACGATTAAAATAAATTTAAAAAATTAAAGTAAATAAATAAAAGGAGTGAAAATAAAATGTTGGCCAAAAGAAATTTGGTAAAAAAAAAAAAAAATTATTATAGATCGAAGTTAATAATCTTCTAACATATGTATATTCCATCGCTGCTTTTGATATATAGTGTTAAAATCTAAATAAGAATAGTTAATACCATATAAAATATATTTTTCATGCATACAGATTATTGTACAAATTTATCTGTGTTCGTCAGTTTGTCCGCCTGCGAGAAACTCTCTCACATCCAAAATGTGCGTTCGAATAAAATATAACACACTATTATAGATATAAAAGTTGACTGGTGCTAATTGTAAACAATAATGTCATAGAGCTGAAATTTATTGAGAACTTCAAAGAACTAAAAACATAATAATGTTGAAAAGTACAATTTTCCAAAATAGTTGCATTTATTATAAAAAAAAGTAGAACTAATATCAAACAAGCGCGAATTATATTCGGCCCGACCGAATCTATATACCCACCATCAACTTTTTCAAATTTTACGTTATATGGGAGGGAGCGGGAAAGTGGGCGGAACACGCCCATTTTTTATTTCCGTGTTTACATTTGTCCTTGAGCTATTTGAACACAATTTCGTTGATTTTCACCTTATATGTGAGATGGGCGGTAAAGTTGGCGGACCACGCCCATTTTTGGTTTCCGAGTTTATATCGATCCCCGAACTATACATAAAAAATTTCGTTGTCGTACATGCTTTTGTTGAAGAAATATCAGCAGTAAAGTATGAAACGGACACCTTGTGTTTCTAGTTTTTAGTCCATTACTTTTATTCGTAAGCTTTCAACAGACGGACGGACATAGCTAGATCGACTCAGAATCTAACCAGGACCAAGAAAATATATACTTTGTGGGGTCTTACATGATTCCTTCGACATGTTACACACGGAATGACAAAATCAATATACCCCCCATCTTTTTGATGGTGGGTATAAAAATACTATCTATATATATAAAAGAGTAACATTACTGTGTGATTGACTGACTTACTTGGTGATTCATCATCGCACAGCCAAAGCGGTTAAAGCTAAAAAGAAGAAATATGGACTGTAGATTGGTTTCTTACCGATTAGATCCACTAAGACGGAATATTTGGGATTTCGAATGTTTAGGGGGATAAATCGGTAACCTTATAATCCTAAAATGAAAAAAGATTCGGCTGTGCCGAATCTTTGATACCCTTCACCATATTACCATCTTACTATCTTATCGACATCATATTACCATATTACCGACAAATAATAAAATTTTCGCCTTAACGTATGCTTTCATATTTTCACATATTTAATTCTAAATTTTTTTCAAACTACGAAAATTTGAATATGAAAAAAAAAACAATCATAGCAGGCTTTGCTTTTAAAAAATAAACAACAACAATTCCATATTTATTTATTTTTTTATGTGTGTATATACAAACTGACTGCATATACAAAGAACAACAACAACACTGTTATTCATTATATTACTTCTGTTGCTAACTAAACTACTTGTCTTATAGGCAAAAACGTCACTAATAGTCATTACAATGCTTAATATACATGTTTGTGTATGTATTTATGTATATTCTTAACAGATATGTTTTAGTTTTAAAAAATAAACAACAACAATTCCATATCTATTTATTTTTGTACAGACTGCATATACAAAGAACAACAACAACACTGTTATTCATTATATGACTGCTGTTTCTAACTAAACTACTTGTCTATACAAAAAACAAAGAACGTCACTAATAGTCATTACAATGCTTAATATACATGTTTGTGTGTGTATTTATATTCTTAACAGATTTGTTTTTGGGCCATAACTCTGTTGATTATGAACGAATTTGGTTTATTAAAAAAAAACGAAATTTTATAAAAACATTTATGACTGATCTATATAAAAATAAAAATCTGTAGCTTGAACAAGGGCTTCAAAAATAAAAAAAATCGTTTTCCCCGATATCTCAGTTATTACTGAACCGATTTATTTCATTTTTTCAGAACAAAAATTCAGAAAATAATTTCCGAGCCCCCCTTAAAAATTCGAAGTCCCTGGTATATGCAGAGGCTTCAGAAACTGAAAAACCGGTTCCAAAAACCGGTTTTTAAAGCATATCTCCGCCATTTACAAACCGATCCTGCTGATTCAAAAAAATATTTGTGACCGATCTGTATAAAAATAAAAATCTTTAGCTTAAACCAGGGCTTCAAAAAATAAAAAATGCGTTTTGTCCGATATCTCAGTTATTATTGAACCGATTTATTTCATTTTTTCAGAACAAAAATTCAGAAAAAAATGTCCGAGACTTCTTTGTAAAAACGAAGTCCCTAGTATATACAGAGGCTTCAAAAACTGGAAAACCGGTTCCAAAAACCGGTTTTTTTAACATATCTCCGCATTGTATGAACCGATCTTGCTGAATTCCAATAGCAAAATTCTCGAAAGCATTTCCAATCGTTTGATATATATATTATATATGTCAATTATCGGTGGGCTTCATAAACGCCATTTCAACCGACACACGGACGGACGGTCGGACGGACGGACGGACATGGTCCTATCGTCATCATTTCTTACAAGGATCCCGAAAATGTAAACTTTTTTGCTCTCCGACGAAAATTGTGGGAATTACAAACGGAATGACAAACTTATATATACCCTTTACACCTTTGGTGAAGGGTATAATAATAGAGATACATCGTTATTCATTTAAAAAATAATCGAATAGTTGTCTGGAACTTTTTTGAAATTTGGCTCTTTTGGGGAAAAAACGTGTAAAAACTGTAATTTGGTACCTTTTTGGCACCCTATCTATCTTTTAATCCAATAAGCATAGAAATAAAATGTACATCAAATTAGTATCTTATCGAAAATTGCCGAATACAAGTTTGGTACTTTTTGGAAATTTGAACGGGGTAAAAATCGTACCTGTTTTTGGTACATTTTTTTTTCACAAAATATGTTTTTTTTTTTTTTTTCTTTTTACTGAATATTTTAACATTCAGTTAGTACAATTTAGAAATTCATTTGAATCCAATTCCGTCACATCTAAGGGGATTAAAAAGTACCAAAAAGGGGATAAAATCGGAAAAATTGAATATTATTCAAATTAAGTAATGCATTTTTTTTTTATATTAAACCTTGTAATATGAACTTAAGCACATGTAGTCCTAAGTGAGTGAGAATTCACAAGAGGGGATTTTGTGGTACTTTTTTTTTTTTTCTTCTAATGGTACTTTTTGAATTTTCTACAATATTAAAGATAAAACATGAAATTAAAAATACATGGTCCTATGTACTTTTTGAATTTTCTATAAATTGAACCTAGAAACATGAAATTAAAGGTGGAACTATATGTGAGTAAAAATTTAAGAGGTGGAATTTTTGGTACCTATATGTTCTTCTAATGGCACTTTTTGAATTTTCTTTAATATTTAAGCTAAAATTATGAAATTAAAGATATATGAATGAGAATCCATAAGAGAGCACTTTTCATTATTATAATATTACTCTTTGAATTTTTTCTGGGTTGAGGATCCACAAGCGCTATTAGCACATGCTTCTCAACTAAAATATAATATAAATAATTTTGTAGTTTTTGAACCTTCGAACGTTAAAAATGTAAGAAATTGGTAACTAAAATATTTAAAAAAGTTCTTGTTTTTAATACCGACAGAACACTAATATTATAACTGTTCACGGGAGTTTAATTTTACCGGTTTTTTCACTTTTGGTATTTCATTTTGTTTTTTCTAAATTAAAAGGCTAACGTTTTTATCTGAGATATATAGGAGTATGGCATGATCGGGTTAATGCTATCTATCAAAAGTGAATCTGTGTTTGTTAATCTGTTTGTTAATTTTATTCGTTGCTTTTACTTTATATCAATACAATGAGACAGAGAAGCGCACTATATTTAAGCTATTAGAAATTAATTATTCAAAAATGTATAATTATGAAATTATAACTTAATAAAACACAATTTGAATTAATAATATTGTATGGTTTGTATTCAAAAAAATATACGCTAACGAATTAACGGGTATACTGCTCGTAAAGGATAAATAAATGATTAAATATACATTTTTAAACCCACCATCAAAAATATATTGATTTTGTCATTCCGTGTGTAACATGTCGAAGGAATCATCTAAGACCCCACAAAGTATATATTTTATGGGTCCTGGTTAGATTCTGAGTCGATCTAGCTATGTCCGTCCGTCTGTCCGTCTGTCTGTCTGTTGAAAGCAGGATAGGGCTCGAACGGGGTAACGTAGGGGGACGAAATTTGGCACAAATATTTTTCGTATATAAGGTTTATTTGGTATTGAAAATGGGCAAAAACGGTTAATAAACAAACAAGTTATGGGTTAAAAACTAGAAAAACAGGGTGTTCGTTTCATACCTTTTTACTGATAAAAGTATGTACGATAGCGAAATTTTGTATGCATAGTTCGGGGGTCGATATAAACTCGGAAACCAAAAATGGGCGTGGTCCGCCCACCTCCCATATAAGGTGAAAATCAACGAAATTGTGTTCAAATAGTTCAAGGACCAATGTAAACTCGGAAACAAAAAAATGGGCGTGGTACGCCCACTTTACTGCGCACTTTACCGCCTCCTCCCATATAACGTAAAATTTGAAAAAGTTGATGGTGGGCATATAGATTCGGCCGGGCCGAATATAATTCGCGCTTGTTTTATTTTATTTATTATAATTTATTATTATTTTTATTTTGGAAACACTGTCCATTATTAATTCAATTGTACTTTAAGTAGCTTTTCTGACACCAGCTGTCCACTTGTATTTAAAATTTTTCAAAGTTTTGGGCGTAGCATTAGTCTTCCTTAACTCTTTCTTGACAAAAGTCCTATATATTTCAATTAGCCGAAATTCTGGACATTTTTTTCTAAACAAAATTTGACATTATGTTTACTACTTATATCAATTTAAAGTAATTTTCCTGTAATGTCGCTATACCAAGTCAGGCCAAAAAAATTGAGTTGAGACTCTATTTTTTGTTATAAATGGAAGCAGCCTTTTTTGTAGATACTCCTTGATATAAATATCGAAGTTAATAGAACCCGTTGTTACAAACGATAGACTGCATATAGCCACCAAACAAGAAACTTTTGGAAAAATTGTTATTGTTTTTTTTTTTTTTTTTTTTTTTTTTTTGGCACGGTATTCTTCTGGAACATTTCCTCTAACATATGCAACATAAAACTTTTGTAAAAAAAATTAGTAGCTTTGTTCTTATTTTAGCTTCAGCATTCTTCTTATTATTACTATGTGGTACTTTTTGCACTTTAAATATTTTAAGTCCAATATTAGCTTTAACTTTGCGCACATAGTATTCAGAACATATACCCTTCATTCGCGTCCAGAAATGTTAGGAATACTTCTTAAGAACTGCTTTAACCTTTTGACTTTGTGCTCATTTCGTAGTTTTTTTTTTTTTTTTTTTTTTTTTGTTTCAGGTTTTATTACAAAAAGGAGGTCTTTTGGCCCTTTATTCACAATTTTATTTTAAGAACTGTTGGGTTCATTTAGTACTTCTGAAACTATGTAAAACTTATAATACTTTTCTTTATTTTTGCGTTACATTTGGAGTAAATAAAACCGGAAATTATAAATTGTTGATGTGTTAAATTCATGTTAGTTTATATTGGTAAAGATAAAGTTGCTAGAAAAAAATAACAACATAATTACACACCTCTAGAAAAAGTTTAAAGTTTTAAAAAAAAAATAAAGTTTTTGTTCTTACCAGGATAACAAAAAAAAAAAAAAAAATTGTGTACATTTTAACACATACAACATACACATGTGTGTGTTAAAATGTACACATTTTTTTTATTTATTTTTTGTTTTTTTTTTCAGCAAAATTTATAATTTGAAAAAAAAAAAAAAAAAACTTGTTAAACGATAAAAAAGTTATGATAAGGAAAATGAAGAATGAAAATACTTTAGACAATCTGCACTATAGTATATAGTTTTAACTATAGTTTATTCTTTAGTCTAGAGTCTAGTCTATAATCTACACAATACTTTAGTCTACATTATAGTCTAGTCGATACTGTAATCTATAGTCTGGATCAAACCATAATCTATAGTATAATATATAGTCTGGTTTATAGTCTTATATATAATTTAGTATATTGCACAAATTATAATTTGTTGTATAGTCTGAACTATAGTCTATAGTTCGAACTATCGTCTATCCCAAATCTATAATATATTCTAGAGTCTATTCTATAGAATAGATTTATCTATGGTCTGGCCTGTAGATTTGTCTATAGTTTAGTCTGTAGTCGAGTCTATAGATTTGTCTATAATCTAGTATATAGATTTGTCTATAGATTTATCTATGGTCTGGCCTGTAGATTTGTCTATAGTTTGGTCTATATATTTGTCTACAGTCTAGTCTATAGATTTGTCTATAGTCTAGTATATATATTTGTCTATAGTCTAGTCTATAGATTTATCTATGGTCTGGCCTGTAGATTTGTTTATAGTTTAGTCTATAGATTTGCCTATGGTCTAGTATATAGATTTGTCTACAGTCTAGTCTATAGTTTTGTCTATAGTCTAGTCTATAGATTTGTCTGTAGTCTAGTCTATAGATATTTCTATTGTCTTGTTTATAGATTTTTCTGTAGTCTAGTCTATAGATTTATCTATGGTCTGGCCTGTAGATTTGTCTATAGTTTAGTCTATAGATTTGTCTACAGTCTAGTCAATAGATTTGTCTATAGTCTAGTATATATATTTGTCTATAGTCTAGTCTATAGATTTATCTATGGTCTGGCCTGTAGATTTGTTTATAGTTTAGTCTATAGATTTGTCTATGGTCTAGTATATAGATTTGTCTACAGTCTAGTCTATAGTTTAGTCTGTAGTCGAGTCTATAGATTTGTCTATAATCTAGTATATAGATTTGTCTATAGATTTATCTATGGTCTGGCCTGTAGATTTGTCTATAGTTTAGTCTATAGATTTGTCTACAGTCTAGTCTATAGATTTGTCTATAGTCTAGTATATATATTTGTTTATAGTTTAGTCTATAGATTTATCTATGGTCTGGCCTGTAGATTTGTTTATAGTTTAGTCTATAGATTTGTCTATGGTCTAGTATATAGATTTGTCTACAGTCTAGTCTATAGTTTTGTCTATAGTCTAGTCTATAGATTTGTCTGTAGTCTAGTCTATAGATATTTCTATTGTCCTGTTTATAGATTTTACTGTAGTCTAGTCTATAGATTTATCTATGGTCTGGCCTGTAGATTTGTCTATAGTTTAGTCTATAGATTTGTCTACAGTCTAGTCTATAGATTTATCTATGGTCTGGCCTGTAGATTTGTCTATAGTTTAGTCTATAGATTTGTCTACAGTCTAGTCTATAGATTTGTCTATAGTCTAGTATATATATTTGTCTATAGTCTAGTCTATAGATTTATCTATGGTCTGGCCTGTAGATTTGTTTATAGTTTAGTCTATAGATTTTTCTATGGTCTAGTATATAGATTTGTCTACAGTCTAGTCTATAGTTTAGTCTGTAGTCGAGTCTATAGATTTGTCTATAATCTAGTATATAGATTTGTCTATAGATTTGTCTATAGTTTAGTCTATAGATTTGTCTACAGTCTAGTCTATAGATTTGTCTATAGTCTAGTATATATATTTGTCTATAGTCTAGTCTATAGATTTATCTATGGTCTGGCCTGTAGATTTGTCCATAGTTTAGTCTATGGTCTAAATCTATAGACTAGACTATAGACAAATCTATATACTAGACTATAGACAAATCTATAGACTAGACTATAGTCTATAGATTTGTCTATAGTCTAGTCTATAGATTTGTCTGTAGTCGAGTCTATAGATTTGTCTATAGTCTAGTATATAGATTTGTCTATAGTCTAGTCTATAGATTTATCTATGGTCTGGCCTGTAGATTTGTCCATAGTTTAGTCTATGGTCTAGTCTATAGATTTGTCTATAGTCTAGTCTATAGATGTGTCTATACACTAGTCTATTTATTTATCTATAGTCTTCTAAAGGTTCACCTATATATAGTCTTGTGTATTGATTTATCTATAATCTAGTCTACAGATTTATCTATAGTCTACTCTTGCACATATATTCTTTTATTGCTAATATATTAAAAAATTCCATTGTCATACCATTCCTAGGTAACAAAGGATATTTTAAAAAAAGTAGCATTTTCCTTTATCAAAAGAGAAACATTTTGTAGAGAGAAAAGAAAAAAAACTATTGTTTCCTAAACTTTGATAAACCTCTTAGGTTTCAAATATTATGTTCTTTTTTTATTCTTTCTTATTTGTTCAGTTAACATTTTTTGTTTGCAAAAAAAATAAAAAAACTTTAGACAAACTACTAAAACAACTATAATATCTACTACATACAAGTACTACAACATGCACTTGATTACGTACAACAAGATAAAAACATGAAAAAGCAACACCTCAACCTGCAACAAACCAGAAAGATCTACGTGTGTATGTGCAACAAACAACAAATAAAACTAAAACTTAAATGGTTGCTAGCCAAGGAGGAAAAGAAGCAGGAAGAGGTGGATAAGATTACAGATTGAAAAATGAACAACCATGAAAATAAATGTAACGCACATTTAGCGCGAAATATTTGAATGTCATCAACAAACAATTCCCTTTACTTCTCTTTTTTAATACTTTCTTACACTGGCAAACATTTTTTTGTTTTAATTTCTTTTGTTCAACTTATTGTTGTTAGAGAGAAAGGACAACGCCTTGAAATTAGAAACACAAATAGAAATTCTTACAAAGAAGCATCACAAACAAAATATTACAAAAAAAAAAAAAATCAAAAGACAATATAAAAAAATTCTTAATACAAAAGACTCTTGGGTAACATCATGAACAACTACAAAATTCATGTAAATACTTTCCCTCTTCATTGTTTGAATTTTTATTTTTTTTATTCTTTTTTTTTTTTTTTGTAAAGAGGGACTGAATATTAGCTATTTTTTTCTAAAAGACATTATGTTGAGGTTTTTTCTTGTTTAATATTTAACGCTGCTGATGACGATGATAGAAATAATAATAATAACAAGGACCCTGTCATCTAACATTTAACGATTACAACGAAAGTTTCCCAGTTTATTTTAGCTAATAATGAGGTGATAATTAAAACAATCTTTGTTATATCAAGATTTGATTTCTTTTTTTTCTTTATATAAAAAAGAAAAGTTTAGTTTTTATTAAATAATTGAAAAGAGGGAAAATGAAACTTAAGAGTTGAAAGGATGTAATAAAATTTAAATAAAACGAAAAATGTTTAGGGATATTTTGCTTTGATATAGAGAATGTAAAATATTATAAAGGAGTTTATTGTTTGAAATGTTTATGAATTTTAGAAAAATAATAAAATAAAAAATATTCTACCAAAATTTATTTATTAATTTAATAATTACAATACAATTAAATATTATATTCTAATTCTAAACGTGCATGGTACAGTGGCGCCAAACGCAAAATATTTGGTAATGAATCTGTATCTCCTAAACTACTGGTGGGATCGAATTGAAAAGTTCATAGTGGGGCGGAATCGAATTTTTTTCGAAATAAATCAGTAACTTTTGATTGGCTGAATGGATTTATATGAAATTTGGTATAGGCATAGCAGAGGAGTGTACAATGTTATGTTTGGAAGGGGGATTTTACAGACCCCTCTGGGGCGGAGCTAAAGGGGCTCAAAATTTGTTACCTCTGACATAAAAATTTTTCAATCGCTTCTCAAAGTTTTGTTCAGAAGTTACAGATTAATTTCCAAAAAATTTCGATTCTGCCCTACTGTGCAATGGAGCAGATGTTTGAATTCTGTATAGCTGATCCACAATGTATTTCTTACTTACGGTCTTACGGTCCACCATACAAGAGATCCATATATAAGAATAGGTCGTACTATTGCCGTGTACAGCCACTTTGTGAGTTTTGGACTTAAGGCCTCTTTTTACACTAAACATCTTACGACACAAGTAGTATGTAACCTTAGCCTTACTAACTCTATGAACTGCGTCCAGTTTCCATGATAACTTGGGAGTCCAGAAGAATTCCCAGGTACTTTGTATTGTTTGACAAGGTAGGTTCACCGTTACCTAACCGTGGCAGTATGAAGCTTGGTATCTTGGTCTTTGTGGTGAAGAGTACTATTTTCGTCTTGCTAGGGTTCACATCTAGTCCACTTCCTATGGCTCAGTTGCTGAACGTCGCCAAAACACTGGACTTGATATCGCTTATCACGCTCAAAAACATGCCTGATATCATTATCACTACATTGTCCGCGTAAGCAAGGACCTTAACTCCCTTGTCATCCAATTTAATCAAAATGGTATTAATGACAATAAGCCACAAGAGAGGTGATATTACACCACCTTGAGGTGTTCCCCTTTCTAGCTGTTTTAGCTTCAAACTGTTTCCTAGATTTGCTATAACTATCCTCGTCTCTAGCATCAAAACTAGATAGTTGATGATATATTCTTTAACTTTGTAATGCAGTTTTGTTTCCAGCTGGGGTATACTCATTCTGTCCAGTTTCTTCAAAGGTCTGCTTCCTTTGATTGTTAGAGCTTCCTTGTGACAACGACGAAATGATACCTATCTATGAGGAAAGAATAGGGTTGGCAATTTTAGTTCTTAGGTTCGTTAACATGATTAAATCCGACGAGACAAATTCTTCAACTCTCAGTCGGCTAACTACGGGTTTCGTCTCTAAAATACAATCCGACGAGGTAAATGCTTCTGCTCTCGATCGGTTAGCTAAGATCGTATGAACTATTTTACAATCTGACGAGATAAATGCTTCGGCTCTCTGTCGGCTAACTAAGATCGTATGGACTACTAAATACAATCCGACGACATAAATGCTTCGGCTCTCTGTCGGCTAACTAAGATCGTATGAACTACTAGTTACAATTCGACGAGATTGTCGGCTAACTACAAGGTTCGGCCTTCAAAATACAATCCGATGAGATAAATTCTTCAGCTCTCTATCGGTTAACTACGGTTCTACTACAATCCGATGAGATAAATTATTTGGCTCTCGGTCGGCTAACTACGGATTCGGCTACGGTTCGGAAGAAAGAACTTCGGTCGAGTCTGGTGATACTTTGTTCCCAAAGATCAAAGTGTATCAAGATCGGTACTTCGGTTCTTGCTCAATGTGTTGTCGAAATCTTTACTATTTATGTTTAAATTAACATAAACTAAATGAGAATTATAAATACTTCTATTGTATTGTAACTACCACAGTAGTTACAATATGTTAATATGTTGGTGGTTTAATATTTGTAACTACACGTTACAACTTTTTCCTCGTTTAGAGCCCTCTTAAACGCCGTAGTGGTAAGATTGTGAAAAGCACCTTCTATGTCTAAGAAAGCTGTTATTGTGTATTGTTTAAAATCAAGTGATCGTTCCACAACTCTTACAACTTCGTGGAGAGCTGTTTCTGTAGAGCGATCCTTCAGATAGGCATGTTGACTCCCGGAAAGTTCCGAAGTACTCTTAAGCCGCAGCCTTATATAAATATCAATAAATCTTTTAAGTATTTTAAGCGGAAGTCCTTTGCTGTCTCGTGACTTTTCTTTCCGATTTTAGAAATGAATACTACCTTTTACATTTATATATAAAATATACCTGCAACCTATGATGAAGGGTGCAAAAATCTAAACTATTTAATAAAACATAAAGTGGATAATTTTAATAAAAACAATATAATTTTCCTTCTCCTA